>ML785424.1:190032-209675 GCA_009831015.1 Picea engelmannii
CACACACACACACACACACATTGCATATAACATTATAACATGTATACAACATACACAACATACACTAAATAGAGAATTGTACTTATATTTTGATTGAGAAGACCTTCCACCCCTAAGAAGGGCTATGACTCCATTGGGGCAATGGCTTCCCAAGATAGCCACGGTCCACAATATTTATCCACATGGTCTAGGTCAAGTTACCAAACCTCAACAGCACTCCAACGAATGGTAGTTCATTCCCCACATGCATGTCCCACCCCAGGAGTGTACACCTTCAATGTCACACAGTCCATCGGCTGCTACACCTCCCTTTCCTTGGGCTCCAACAACAGGCCGAATTAGGAAGTCTCAGAGCATCGTGGCTCTTGGAGTTCCAACTTCCCTCAGATATTTCCAATCAACATCTTCTCAAGCTACTCTTTGTAATCAACATTCTAACTTTAATCAACATCATCTCATGTGCATCACCCACATGCAGTTATCATGAGAAAACATAAAAGAATTCATTTAGGAACTCCAATTAGTTTGAAAGGGAATTCAACTTTTATCCCCAAAACATGAAATTTTGTTTCATGATTCATCTTGGTTGTTGCCATATTATGAATGCAGTAATCCTTCTGGTTTTCCACAAGCACCAAACTGCATACCATTTTTCCTATAATGCTTCCTCTTGCATACAACCAACAAATTGTCAGTATTTCCTGTACATCATAATTCAACATGTACAACACCTTATGAAATTATCTTAGAATTGCCTGCACCTAGCAATTCAATCACAATTACCAAACAATTTAACCAAATAGAATGACTCATCATTCTATGCATATGCATGTTCATAATTAATAACAGTAAGTTTATTATTTCAATTTTTATGAACATAAACATTTCTATAGTCTCTACTCCTGTGACTACTTGGCTTGCAACTTTCCTATTGCAATGTCTATCAACTCCTCAAATATCCTTAGCTTCATGAGTTCACAACATTTCAATTGTTAATAACAATTATTTCCATGCAATAATATATATGTATGTACTTACAAAACTCATTCAACCATTGCATTTAGTATACAATTCTATCACTTACTATGCATGAGTGCAATTCTCAATGCATTCTTATTCAGTGCACCTTGCATTGAATTACATAATTCTCTTTATCTCAGTCATGTATCTCACCATCCATGAGTTGGAATTCTAGCCAATGTGTTGCCACATTCTCCACACACTTCCTATTGTCTTCCCAATTAATTGAACGTATTCCTTTTCGACCCAAACACTACTCCAAGAATATAATTCTGTGGTGTTCATTAGTGTTAGAAAAAAGGTTGTAGCCTAAGTTTTATTTAAAAGTAGGAAGCTTTTAGTACTTGTGTGGCTCATAACCTTTCCATATTCGTACCTTGCCATATCAAACCAAGTCCTGGTCTCATACGAGACTAGCTTACTAGCATTCATTCCTATAACAAGTTCTTATATTTTAATTCTTTGGTTACTACCCCATAACCAAATTAACATGACATTCTACTGTGTCAGTGTGTGCATTCTGAAGCTAAAAATATTTGAATTAATACAGGCCTCCAGCCTTTACCACATCTAGTGGTATGCATTCAATAATATAATCATGTGATTTTATAAAATTACTCTGGCTGAGGAAATTCTTACCAAATTTTCCTTTCAACAATTATGAAAAAGGAGTGATAAAAACTCATACCTGCATGACTTCCATTAATAAATTTTTATACTACCTGAATATCTAATGGCAGTAGAAGATTTCATCATTCTTTTATTAAACTTATAACCAGCACTTCAGCCCTCTGTTGCTTCCTTCCTTATACAACAACATCACCAACAACACTTGCAAACATGCAAGCATTCTTTCCTTTGGCTGACCCAACGAGCCATAACATACTTGTTGCCACAAAAATTGCAGCAACTTCTTTCCCATGTGCAACTTTTCCTTGTTGAACCTTTTATCACTCCAAGAAACTCCTTAGGGTTGTAGGCTAAGGATGCTTGGTAACTTAGAAATAATGGTTTTTATGTGTTTGGGACAATGGGGTCTTTTATGATTTATGTAAGAAACAACTCATCACATATAAAAGATACAGTGCTTTCAGGCAACAATAGTCAGATCGAGTAATTGAAAGAGAGGATGGAGAACACTATTCTTGATTGCCAATACAAGTGAATGTAGGTCTTAATACAAGACAGAGAGAAATCCTTTAATTTCAAGCCTATGAGCTCAATAAAGAGATAACAGTCTTCATGAACTAAAATAGACTAAAACAAAGTACAGAAAATGAAAGATGGACAATTTTGATATTGCAAACGAAAGGAAACTGAATTTTATTCTGCAAAAAGAGCCTATACAGTAGTGTAAAAATATCTCCGAGTTTGAACCCTTGTTTCTTAACAAAATTAGACATTTATAGCCTCTTACAATCAGTTTTACAGATCCTAAAAACATGGATCTGTGTTTAAAAATAGCAAGTCAAATCTAACTAAATAACTTGATCAGAAAGATTTAACAACTAAACTATCATTCGAACTGTCTTCAATCTCAAAAATTTGCCATCTGCATCCTTCAGCTCCTGGAATATGTGATGTGATGAAACATGGAAAGACACCTATCTTGACAGTTGGATTTCTTCAACATTCATAATCTATATTTGGGAAAATTTGTTTTGCATGTAGCTCCCAAAATTGCCTCGAACCTCTGATGCTGAGTCCTTTGCAAGCACGTTGTCATCGCCCTAATACTCTGGAACTCCTTTATAACCGGTGAGAAATGACCTTTCCCGTCCTTGGCTTCCAAAACTGCTTTTCCTGCTTTCACCAGCTAACGGGCTTTATAATTCGTTGGTTAGCTAGTGAAAGCGCTGCCTTTCACCAGCTAATGGGTCATAAAATTTCGCTTCACGCTGGTGAAAGCTCTGTGTGAGCCGAAAATGAACTTTCACCTCAAAAATGCGATTTCAACCAAAAGTTCAATGTGTCTCTGACTTCTCCCCCTGCATGTTAACAGCCACTTGAGCAAGTACCTTCAAATCTGGATGGGATTTTTGCTTTTGTTTTTGTTTCAATCTTCTTATCTACTTTTTAAGGCGTTTGGCAAGCCACCATAGACTATTGTAATATTTGGTGAGTTTTTTCTTTCTTTTCTTCTCTTTAACACTTTCCCGAGCCAGTCTCTCAAACGCAGCGTTGGTTTTTTCAAAGTTATCAGACAATTTCTTATACCTTTCTTTGATTACCCATTCCAAAACCTCTTGCTGAGCGATTACCTCTTTCAGATGCTTGATTTTCTTAGATTTCTTTGACTTAGAGCTTTTTGATGTTTCTCCTTCCTCTGTATGAGTGAAGGTCTCATAATTCTGTGCAAAATCAGTTGACTGCTCAGGACTCTTGGTGACAGGGCTCTCATCTTGTGGCTCTGGTTTTGAGTCTGTGTAGGGCAGATTTAATAGGTTTGTTCTCTTCTCTGTAGACTGTTGTGTTGGTTGTTCTGTAGTGGTTTCAAAGTTCAACTTTTCTTCGACCTGTGGAATTTTACTCCAGAGATTCTATCCTCTAGAGGTCCTGGCAGATTCCTCCTCCTCCTTGAACTGCTTTGAGGAGTCAACTGTTTCTTTCCCCCTTTCCCCTATTCATTTACAAGCTGGGTCTGTGTTTCAAAACCCTCCCAAAATAATAAATGCTTCCATCTCCTTCCCTTCTGCCTTAATTCCTCCAAAATGATCAATTTAATAAGGCCAAAGTGGCACAGAGTACTCTTCATGCTCAGGGGTTGAGCCCTGATCTTCTTGCAAACCTTAGTTAAACTTTTATGTAAGAAAAAGGGTAAATTGAGGAGCGTTTTACCTGTAAAATGGTCTAGGAGCTTAAAATGATACATCATGAGTTTGTCATACCTTACCTCCAATGTGATGTAGAGTTGGATGCCCTTAAATATCTCTTGCCACTCCTCTTCTAGATAGGAAACTGGCATGCTCTTTTTCCATGCGTTGTGCTTGAAATCTTCCTTTAAATAAACCCTGAAGTTTAAGTTTTTGGTGGCAGTGGTTTTGAACCAAATCTGGCCTATCCTCGGTAGGCTGGTAGCTGCAGCGATGGCAGCTTCATCTAATAAGATCTCCAAGGACCCAACACGAGCTGTATTCCCATCGAAAGTTTTGGCAAAAGCTTCTGTTGTCGACTGGTGGCAACCGTTCTGCAGTCTCTCAACGAATTTAATACACCTTGCGTTTGAGAAATGTTTCTAGACTTCGGGATGTGTCTATAAAAAAGATAGGCTGTCCAGCTCTTTTCTGAGTAGAGAACCACTGCGTATCCTCTCCATTTGCAGTTTGAAAACCCCAACGATTCTGTATACCAACACAACAACTGTTATTCGGGCCGAGGTCTTGCGCTGTTGAAAGCACTCAACTCTGTTCTTTCCACATTAGAAACTTAACAAACATTTTTGAATGATGCGTGATAGTGAAGAAATGATCTGATTTGATGTTTTCATCCCTATGGTACAACTTCTGTACCCGCGCTAATGGATTTGAACTTGCCATCCCCGGCGCCATGATTATGGAGCATGAGTTTCTAAACCGGATCCGATTTGTAATCCGACTTGGACGTGGAACTTGAGTTTTCATGATTATCCACTTTCACCAGCGCGTCTTTCTTGATTGCATGACATGATGTTGATCGCATCATCATTTGATTTTGAAATGTGGATAAGCGCACGTGATTCCCGCTTTCTCCAGCCAACGGCCCGTGGAAAACGCCCCTTAGCTGTTGAAACTTACTGCTTTCACCAGCGCGCAATCTGCTTTCACCAGCATGCGATCCTGTGGAAAATGCCCCTTAGCTATTGAAAGTCTTCACTTTCACCAGTGCACGATCCTGTAAGAACTGCTCTGTAGCTGTTGAAACTCTTCACTTTCACCAGCGCACAGCCCGCGACAATGCTTCTTTGGATGTTTTGAAAATCAACACTTTCACCAGCGCACAGACTTATGAGAGACGCCCCTTAGCTGTTGAAAGTTGCCACTTTCACCAGCTAACACTCATCTTTTGAACACATGTTTGCTGTTGAAAGCAATTTTATGAAAATTTTAAAGAGAAGACCTTTATGGGTCATCTTATTTCTAAGACAAAAATCAAAACCTAAGTTTTGGAGCTAGAAAAACTCAAAAATAATTTGAGAAAAATAGTAATAGCCATGCTATCCACCCCAAAATGCGACCAAAGGGACAGGTTCATTTTGGGAGCTAACATAACCCATAAGTCTTCAATTCTTCTCAGATTCCTGAATCTTCTTGTGCTCCCACTGTGATCATTGTGCATTATTATTCCTGCCTTGAGCACTTTCTACGTTGTGCCCCCACCTCAGCGGGGTCTACTGACCTCCCGGTCAATGGATCTTCAACTCTTGGAGTTAGGGAAGCTCTTCGGTTCCCTACTAGAACCTCCATGAAACAAATCCATAGGCCTTGCGAGAAACCTCACCAGCAAGAACTAGCGGGGGTCGCAAGCTTACTCTACGTGACCACCGGCTATGACCATGCACATATCCAAAAGGACTTTCAGGATTTCATGTACCAGGTGTTTCAATATGAGTCACCGTCGACTCTCTATCCCCGAAATCTGAAATAAGAGTCTTGCATGTGCTAGATCTTCTCTTAACTTCCACTGACATGACCTCTAGCTATGACCTAGGGCCTAGGTTCCGAGCACTACGGGACTTTACACTTCACAAACTTCAAGGATTATCTATCCTCCTTTCTCCTGAGGTCCGAAATCCTGAACCCCATTCACCTCAGATCAACAGTCCACATCTTTCCAGGTTTCCACGGTCCAGATCAATTCCTTGTGAATCGGCAATTCGTGTTTTGGGGTTTTGAAAAATAGTTCCCCTCTTTTCTTCTAATCTCTAGTTTTATGAAATCCACCTAAGTCATATCCAATGACTCATAGCACCTCTTAATCCAATGGTGTGGATCCTTTCTCATGAATCAGGACTTCATGGTTCACAAAATCAGAACGTAGTTCTCTTCCCCTTTCCAGCTTCTGAATTCATGAAATTCAAGTGCATCAAATCAAAGGCTCACACTTGTCGTGATTCAATGGTATACATATCTCCTCATGAATCGGATGTTTGTGTTTCAATATTTTCAAGAGAAACTTCTTTCATTCTCCCAACTCCCGATTTCCGATTTCCTAATGAAAGGAATCAACGGTTTGATCTTCCTTGAGATTGATGGTTCGCTACCTCTCCTGATATTTCGAGTGTTGAATGACTCTCAAAATTATCCTCCTTGTAGTTTCTTTTGATATAACGATGAACAGCTATCGGTGCTTCTCCCTCCAAGGATTCCTACCGTTCATTCAAGTTCTCAATGACTTCTTGCCAAATATCTTGGCATCAATTCTTCTGGACTTGACTTCCTCCCTAACTTGAAAGATTTCAAATATTTCAAAGGCTTCGACGGTGTTTTCCCTTACGAGGTTCTGTTAATGAAATTTTAACTTCACCCTGGTGCACACTTGAGCTCTGTGTGCAACCTTGCATTGTTTCTCCTTAAGCGTTTAACTTACTCAGTCTCAAAGGGACTCGGCCCTTCTACATCTTCCAAAAGAATTTCTGGTGCCCTCCTGGCATACTCTACGCTCATCTTATTGAGCCCTTCGAACTTAAAACAAGTTCCCTCTATACTCATTCCTTGCGCTTGATATGCATACTCTCGATACAAAATCTCTACTCTATCTCTTCTGAGCCTCGAGTCAAAAAATACTCTCTCACGTGCACTCCTTGCACTCAGTATGCACTCCTTGCATATCTTACAGAAGAGAACACTCGAAACTTATTCAATTTCTTCTCAAACTCATTCACTCACCAAGAACATCATACTTTCACAAAACACATAATAACAATAAACTATGAACCAATATCAACAATGTACAATTGGATCAATTTTCTCTGTTCTCTTCTTTTCAGAAAAAAAAAAAAAAAAAAAACATGATTTCAACTCCTGTCTTTCATAGACACATTACAATGAAAATTCATCTAAAGACCAAAAGGTATCTCTCTCACCTTATTTATTCTATCTGAAGACATATCTGGCACTTTTTATGTTTTAATGTAACCATTACATCTAGATTCCTTTTTCCGACACCTTCCCAATCACAGCTTCCTTTCTCAATTCTAATCCTTGAGTAGAAATCTATGATCCTTTAAAATGTGTGCTTATTTTCCGATTCACTTCTTGTGCAATGATCTATTTTCTCTGAGCTAATATCTCTTAGATATTGGCTGGACCCTATCACAAAGTTCCAGGTCTTTAGTATTCTTTTGATGTGGGTTCGAACCAGATGAAACCCACCTGCTTCCTTCCTAACCCTTTTCCCTTCTTTAACATAGCTTTCAGGAACTAGCCCATGTTCTCTTAGCCTCCGACCCACGTGACCTTGGGTCATGATCAAGCGTTAGATCAATAAGTGCTTACCAGGGGCTTCAACTTCGGAATTTTTCAAAGCACAACACAACAATCTCTTAGAGTTTCAAGTTACCAAACTCACGAAGTAGGGCAGATCAATCATCCATGTCTACTCAGCATCCGACGGCTGACACTTACTATGGAACCTCAGGCGTCTGATTTCTAGAACTTCAGGTCTTCAGGACTTCACAGCTTCGAAGGATCTCGCATCCAAACATCTAAATTGTTCATCTCCAAACATTCCCATGTCACCTTTGTTGACATCATTATGTCACATCACTTAACATTTTCCAATTGTGGGGGCATGCAATGGTGGTTTGGAGTAACACCCCTTTCATCCTGCAATTCTTCTGATGCTGACATGTAACCCCTCGGTGAAACCACGATTTGGATTGTGGGACTGCCTTGGAGAATTAACTCCTGTGCAACTTGGGCCCTTGCAATGCCTCCTGACTGTTGATCTTGATGTATCATGATCAACGCCACTATGGGTCCTTTGACCTTTAACTTTTATATGTAACCTCAGGTCCCACTAACCATGCTCATATGGGGTTCCACATGGTGGAATACTAGCGACTGAATCGTGGTCCAATCAGATGGGTGTCACACATCCCATTCCATATGGCATTTCAACCTGTCATGGGCTCAAAACCCACTGACACATGGCACAAATACCATGTGTACACGTCCATCCAAGTGATGTCATCATGACTCACTACTTCAACTCTTCGAAATCTTTCTCCCTTCACTACTACATTTGACCTTTTAACATTGGCTAGATCCAACGGTCGAGCTCTCCTCTCCAGATCTATGGTGTAGATCCACTTCAGAGCTTCAGGATTTGGCCCTTCTCTTGTTTCTGACTGATCTAGATAGATATCGGTGGCCACCCACCTTTTCCAACTGGCTTAAAACAGTTTTCTGACAATTTTGGAAATTTACTATTTTTAGCAGTTTTAACTTCCAGGGCCATTTTGAGGGCCTAAATGAATTTTTTTCAGGATCAAGCTCCTCAATGATATCTGAAGGAATGGTTCATCCCCCAAAATGAATCTCCTCAATTATACCTTTCCAACATGCTATCACATGCCTAAAACAAAGATCGTATGCAAAAGTTACGACCCCGGGAAGTTGATGTACTAACTTACCCAAATGGGACCCACATGACTTTTGGCGCTTCATCTCCTAGGGTTAGGTTTTTGGATGTCTATGGTTTTTGGAATTCTTGATTATCATAAAAAGGCTTTCAAAGCCTCATTGTAACCTTCTTCTTGTGAATGCACGTTTCCGTCACATCTCTTCTCAGAGATAAGCCGCCACCATTCCAGCAAGCTTGTTTCTGTTGCATTTTACAGTTTCAGCTTATTTTGTTATTGAATAGAAAACCAGTTTTACTGTATCTTTGTTATTTTTTGTTAAGAACCTGTTAATAATATGTATTCATTTTGTTATTCTCATAAAATCTGGATCAATGGTATCAGAGTGGTCTACTCCTTATCGTCTTAATGCATGTCCCCAACGAGGTCAGAGTACAAAGAGTTGGGTATCGAGCTTGTTTCTCTTGAGGAAAGAAGCTCTCGCACACCCAAGCGACCTCCCATGGCAGGAGAAAATAAATATGATGGGATAGGAGATCCTTTCAAACTGTTGATCGAGGAAGCCCTCATGCAACAGAGGAACAAGATGATGGATAGTTTCACGCAAATCCTTCGGCGACTACCAATAGGCGATGCATCTTCTTTGAACGGAGGAACCGCCCCCTTCAAGGTACAAATAAACTTCTATATTCCTATATTTGAAGGTCATATATATGCAGATGTTGTAGACAAGTGGTTGAATCTACTAGAAGGGTATTTTTCTATCCATAACTTTTCGAATAAAGAAAAGATTACTTTTGCGCTCCTCAAAGTCATTCCCCGTGTCAAAGATTGGTGGGAAACTTTCTGTGAGCAAAAGGAAATAGAGGAACCCTCATTATTTTCAGTCACAACCACCTAAGAATCCTTCAGGGATGTTATCAAGGAACAATACTACCCTGTCGGAAGTTATGACGACCTGTATACCAAATGGACCACACTGTGGCAAGAAAGAGACCAAGCAATGCCAGATTTCACAAATATCTTCCATACCTTGTGCACCAAGTTGGGTATCAAAGATTCAGAGTGACATCTACTGCTCTGCATAGATACATCCAAACCAAAATGGAATTTCTATACATCTCATCCTTGGGCGTGGCCTACCGATATGCCGTCAAAATCGAGCAGAAGCTCAAACAAAAGACGCGACAATTTGGGCTTGGGAACCCCTCACAACAAAAACCAGGAAAGGGTGGCCCCAACCCACCAAACAAAGGACAAAGAAAATATAGACAGTATCAGGACAACTAATCCAAGCCGCAAGCAAAGAAGGACACTAGAAATACAAAGAAAGATACCGGGAAGTGGTGCGACTTCCATAAGAGCCCTTGGCATAACACTGTTGACTGCCACTCAAAGTAGTCGTTGGTGGCTGAAGTTAAAGCCTCTGAATCAGATGCAGATTATGACTCTGAGACAGAACCAAAAAGGGGAATACAGATCATTGATGTAGAACCCAATTCCACCATTGCTACCACCAAGCTCCAGCTTGGTGAACCAGATGAGCCAGAAGAAGGAGAGTGCTTCTTCCATTCATAGATGTGGGTAAAAGGCACCCCGTTGCACTTCATAGTTGATAGCAGTAGCCAGAAGAACCTCATCTCAGTAGAGGTCGTCAAGAAGCTAGCCCTGCCAACAACGCCACACCCACAACTGTACAACATTGGATGGCTCCACCAAGGAAGCGATCTCCACGTCAGCCAACAGTGTTGATTGTCGTACGACATCAAGCCCTTCAAAGAAGAGGTATTTTGTGATGTTTCTCCTCTCGAAGTTTGTGATGTTCTTTTGGTCCAACCTTATTTATGGAAATGTCATGTTGTATATGAGTCTAGGCCTCGTAGTGTTATTATTACTTTGAACAAGAAATTGTACAGAATACCCAAGGTAGTCCCACCTAGTGTTATTTCCTTGATCTCTACTAAGCAATGCAGGAAGGTCATCTCTCAGATGTGGAAGTTTGTCTTCTTTTTTATTCACTCTCAAAATAAGAGAAAGATCACAGCCACATCCAGGGTCTTTGCAACCAACATCTCCACACAGCAGAAGCAAGTAGATAAGGTCGTGGAAGAATACTCGGATATCTTCTCCTCACCTACAGGGGTACTTCTGCACTGCCATGTCAAGCACCCCATCGATCTGACCCATGGCGCACCACTACCCAATGGGCCAGTCTATCGTTTCTCTTTCTTATAGAATGAGTATATCAAGTGACAGATCGAAGAACTACTCCATAAGGGGCACATCTACCCCATCTCATCACCTTGCGGGAGCCCAGTCGTCGGTATAGAAGAAATATGGAACCTAGCGACTATGTATTAATTACCGGGATCTGAATAAAATCACAGTCAGAAACCTATACCCAATTCCCCAAATCGATGATCTCCTTGATCAACTCACGGGGACCAAATACTTTAGTAAGATTGATCTGGAGTCTGGCTACCACCAAGTCTCGATAGAACAGACAGATGTATGGAAGATTGCCTTCAAGTCAAAGGAAGGCCTTTTTGAATGGTTGGTCATGCCCTTTGGTTTGAAAAATGCTCCAACCACTTTCATGAGGATTATGGATGATATCCTGTGACCATTCACCAATACTTTTGTAGTGGTGTATCTGGATGACATTCTAATTTACAGCAAGACTTGGGTCGAACACTTGCAGCATATTCAGCAGGTTCTGCACACCCTGCAACAGCACAAGCTATATGCCAACTTGGAAAAATGCTCCTTTGGCATGGATAGGGTCCATTACCTAGACTACATCATTGATCACCATGGCATACATGTGGATCTAGCCAAGATCCAAGTCATCTGTGACTGACCAACCCCAACAACACTCACTAAGCTTCGGAGCTTCTTGGGCCTTGCCAATTTCTACCGCAGTTTCATGTTGGGTTTCTCCCATATTGCATGGGCCCTCAGCCAAATAAACAGGGGTGGTGGTAAGGCAAAATTTGTGTGGGGTCGGTCCCAACAACAAGCGTTCAATGATTTGAAGTAGCTCTTGTGCTCAGCCCCAGTACTTTCACTACCATACCTGCAGCATTCTTTTGAGATATGAACAGATGCTTCAAATTATGCTTTGGGCATCGTTCTCACTCAGCATGGCCACCCCGTGGCCTATCATAGTGAGACATTGTCAGATACTGTCCATAAGTACCCTACTTACGACAAAGAAATGTACTCCATTGTGCAAGCATGCCTCCAGTGGAGACATTACATTCTTGGAAGGAGACAGTCATCCACACTGATCATAAGCCACTGCAGGTCATGCAGACACAAGGAAAATTGCAGAATGACTACCATAAAAAGTGGTCCACATACTTGCAGCAATTCCACCTCAACATCAAGTATAAAATAGTAGGCACCAATCACATTGTTGATTGCCTCAGTAGACCACAAGTCACAACACTCACAACGGTGCTAGAATCTTGTGTCCATGAGACATCTAGATAGCCCCAACTCTATGAGACAGACCCTAACTTCACCACCACCTACCAAATGTTGGGTGCAAACACATTTGTCGATAATTTCCATCTTCAGGATGGGTTGTTGTGTCGTCTGGGCCATATCTGTGTTCCATCAAGTGAGCGAGTGAAGATGATCTAGGAAGCCCACTATAGTTAGGTGCCAGGACACTTCAGCATTGAAAATACAGTGGCGATGCTACAGAAACATTTCTACTGGTCAAAACTTCGACAGGAGGTCAGGAAGTATATCAATTCCTGCACTGCCTGCGCTATTGCCAAACCAACCACTAAGAAACAGGGCCTGTACACCCCTCTTCCTACTCCTGACAGGCCATGGGAATCCATCTCAATGGACTACATGTCGGGCCTCCCGTCCGCCAAGTGGGGAAATGACTGTGTTTTTGTGGTTTTTTATCGCTTTTCTAAGATGGCAATTCTGGTTGCCTGCAAGAAGAGCATCACAGTGAGGCCACTTCCAAGCTCTTCTTTGAACGAGTCTGGGTACATTTTGGAATCCCACAAACCATTGTCTCAGATCGGGATAGTCAATTTCTCGGCACATTCTGGTCAAGCCTCTGGTCACTATTGGACACCAAGCTCACCAAGTCCACGGCCTACCACCCCCAGACAGATGGCCAAACCGAGGTTGTAAATCGAATGATTGTGCATATCCTTCACATGTATAATTAAAATCACCCACTCACATGGTATGAGAGCCTTCCCTATGTCCAGCAGAGCTACAACTGAGCCTTGCATAGCTCAACCAGCCACAACCCATTTCAAGTGGGGTTGGGATTCCAACCATTGGGACCCATAGATGTTGCACTTCCCCTTACAGTCACCTCGACTGACTCATCTCCTACTCCAACTAAAGATGAAAAAGCCACCTGGTTCATTGAGTGGATCCATCACATCCGCCAATAGGTTCAGATTATCCTACAGAAGTCCAATTACAAGTATAAACAACACCATGATCAACATCAGGTGTCGCATAAGTTTCAGGTGGGCGACAAAGTTTGGTTCCACTTGCAAAAACAACACCTTACAGGACCCCATCGGAAGCTTCGCCCACTCCATTATGGGTTGTACACTATCACCAAGGTCATGGGGGATAATTCTTTTGAGCTCAGCATTCTTCCTTTCCTTGGTCTGCACCCAGTGTTCAACGTGGATCTCCTTCGCCCTTATTTCCCACCATTATTGGACACCTCAGAAGTAGCAGAACAACTGACACCAACACAGCTCAACCCCAACTGCATACAACAGTCATCCCATGATCATATTGTGGACACACAGATCAAGACACTCGACAACAAAGGATCCAACTTTATCGATTCGTCAAAGCAGGGCAGCTCCTGCACCAAGGCAAGTGGCTCACCCGAGGCCAAATTCAACAGAAATTTCCTCATTTGATGGGGGACCTCAACACAATGGAGACCATTTCTTCCTAAGGAGTAAATATTTATCTATATATATATTGGTGGCCACCCACCTTTTCCAACTGGCTCAAAATAGTTTTCTGACAATTTTGGCAATTTACTATTTTTAGCAGTTTTAACTTCTGGGGCCATTTTGAGGGCCTAAATGAAGGTTTTTCAGGATCATTCTCCTAAATGATAGTCAAATGCACGATTGATCCCCCAAAATAAATCTCCTCGATGATACCTTTCCAACGGGCTATCACACACCTAAAACGGAGATCGTATGCAAAAGTTATGACCCGGAAGTTGATGTACTAACTTACCCAAGCGAGGCCCACATGACTTTTGGTGCTTCATATCCTAGGGTTAGGTTTTTGGATGTCTAGAGTTTTTGGAATTCTTGCTTATTGTAAAAATTCCTTCAGAGCCTCATTGTAACCTTCTTCTTGTGAATGTGTGCTGCCGTCACATCTCTTCTCAGAGATAAGCTGCCACCATTCCAGCAAGCTTGTTTCCGTTGCATTTTACAGTTTCAGCTTATTTCATTATTGAATAGAAAACCAGTTTTACTGTATCTCTGTTATTTTGTGTTAAGAACCTATTAATAATCTGTATTCATTTCGTTCTACTCATAAAATCAAGATCACTGACATTAGACTTCACTGAAGTCACGAAGTACAAAGGGATTCTAGGTTAACTCCTCTGCCCCTTCCCCATATCTAACGGTCGTAACGGATTTCCCTTCCTTCTGAACAAATCCCATGGCATAGAATAGACTTAGTTACTCTACAGATTTCTAAGGGAATTCATGGATAACTACCTCACTGTTACACGGCAAAATTGCTCAGCTAGATAAGTGTCGCATTGTCCCTCTCAAGTGTTGTAAGTGTCGCATCTTCCCCACAACTTTCGCAAGTGTCGCAAGTTGGTCACTAGTGTCGCAAAGGATGTTCAGACATACTTTCATGATAACAACACTAAGGAGGCACTTATAACATCTCACATGTCTGATTTGAAGGAGGAGAACTGATCTACTGAAGTCAAACAACCTTTTGCCACCTGAAAGCACTTCAAAAAATGATTTTTGGAGAGGAGCGCTCCCCCTTACACTATCTCGGAGCGTTGGCGCTCCCCCATACACTGTCAGGGAGTGTTATAACGCTCCCCTGGCCCTTTTGAGGGAGTTCTATAGATTTTGAGGGCGTTGGCGCCCCCTAAAGCCTACCAGGGAGCGCTACAACGCTCTGATGGCCCTTTTGAGCGAGCGCTACCTATCCTGGGCGGTTGTTAAGCTGTTGTGATGAATGGGGGAAGCTTCTTTTCATTCTTGGAAGGCAGTTGGATTCGAATCCCTAGTCCAGCCATGATCCTAGGGAAGGTCCTCAACTGAAGGAGGAAAATCCTCACCTTCCCCAAGGATATCTCAAGTGGTTGAAGCCTCTCCAAGGCTATATAAGCAAGCTTTCTAATGGTGAAAGGGGACAGAAAGAGATAATCATACCAAACTTATGATCTCATGAGTGGTATGTGGGAAGAATGGGATATGTGAAACTTATGATCTTGGAGGAAACTTGTAGTTAGCCGAAGAAGATTGATCAATGAAGCTGCTGCCATCTAGGTCTTGGATCTTTCAGGCAAGGGTTAGACGAAGAGGACTTGACGAAGCTGTCGCATTCGCATCTACGATTGTAAGTACTGCTGTCGTTATTCTCATTAATATGGCATGCTTGGCCTGTTTCTTTCTAGTTTGTGTCTGATGTTACATGAACTTATCATTTAATGGTAGATCTGTTTTCAAGCTAATATCAATAGAGTAGGAAGTAGCTGTATCTTGTTTTGCCCGCAGAACTCAACGAGGAGCAAAAGATTGGAGCGCAACTCGAAGCGTGAAGGGACAAACGTCGATAAAAAGGTACTTCTATCATCCTTCCTTCTCATGTATTAGTTTAGATAGATTTGAGAGAAATTCAGTGTCCACGTTAAGCACTTTTCTGTCTAGGGTTAAGGTCAAGCCCTAGAGGTTGATATACTTGTCCGCAGGCAGATTTTCCTACAACAGAAACTGGCGACTCTACTGGGGAGATAGCCTCAATTCAAAACCTCTTGTTTGGATTTTTCTCCTCATTGACCTTGGTCGGTCCCTTGATTGTTTCAGACCTGGTTTACCCCTCTTTGATTAGTTTCATGAGCTTATTGGCTCCTTGTCCCATCATACTCAGCATCTGTGTCAAGATAGAACTTCAATTTTTGAATTTTTTTGACAATTCTGGGACTTTCAGACCCTGGCACCCCTGACCTAGTGTTATCAGAGCGCCAGCACCTTTTGTAGCCCTACACAGAGCGCTATAGCGCTCTTTGCCCTTGGCAACAGAGCGCCAGCCTCCTTTTGGCCCAAAAACCCTTCACAATTGCATTTTTTAGGGCTTTCCTCTGTGGCTCTTGTGCTGAGTGATATAGTGAGTCATTTCTTCTTCCTGTTTAATCTTGACATCAGTCTTGTTGAAGAACAAACACCTTTTTGATTGGATCTTGTAGCTTACTTCACCCTTTTTCATTTGAGTTTTCCTGTTGAGTAAAGCTTGAAACCTATGCATTGATTTTATTTTCTCTTCAGTTGAGTAAAACCCTGGTGAAGGTCATCAATAGCCTACAGGCCTCTTCATCTTGATTCCAGTCTAGTCATTGTTCTTCAGCTCTTGTTTTTGGGTATTAAAATTTTGTTTTTCTCTTTGATTGTTTCTTCTTTTCGCTTTTTCGTTTGATTAATACGAAGGGTGTATCGTTTGTGTTACTCTTGCTTATGCTAGTTTGGTTGTCATTCATACCAAGAAGATAATTAGCAAAAGATAAGCATTGTGATTGCAGTGATCATCATCCATACGCAAACAATAAAGATATCTTAGTGATTGATTGAGAGCATTAGAAGGCATTTTAAAAGTTTTGCATTACATTAGAATTTGATTGAGAAAAGAATCGTTTGAGAACATTCTGTAGCTGTGCTTGTTAGTGAAAGAACTCTCTCTCTCCCTTAGCTAGTTGTTCATCGAAAGAAAATGATTGCTTATCATACTTGATGCACTCTTTGGGTCAGAGTCTTAATTCCATTGGTTTCACTTCCATGCACCCCTTTTGCATAAAGAACAACCACTAAAATCAACGCTAATTAAAATTCATCTAGAACTTTTTCTTTGATAGAATCCTCCACCAACAGTAGAATATATGTAGTACTTTGGATTAGGCTGTGAGCATAACTCTCCAAAGTTGTTAAAACAAACAGTAGCATCCTGAGTTAGGGAGAGTAAATCTAGTTATTGTATAGGTCTGCCTGGGATCCCCCTCTCACACATGGGTTACGCACGAGGTTGCATTCAGGTGAGCTACGGGGACTAACCCTTCATGGTTTAACTGTTTGTGGTGGTCTGATCGTATTATGGGGGTCACTTTGAGTTAAATCCACAATTACTTGCGTGGAAGCTTCTTAGTTGATTTCGGGCTCGATACCCTACCCGTACGTTTGGATCGAACTATCGATTGTTCCCGCCCAGGGGCTGATTGCGAATTGGTAACCTTAGTGGCCATAATCTTTAGGGTCTTACACAAGGTGACAGTGACGAGAAGTCTCACTGTACCTGGAGTAGACATTGGTCAAACTCACTCGGGCTCCTTGGAGGGTAAATCCACAATTATTGCGTGGAAGCTTGCACCAAGGCATAAGTCTGTTAAGCAGGTCGCCATTGTAACTGTTCCATCCTATCCTTGCCCCTTCTGGACTTGATCACGCGATGTTGGATTTCATCACCAAATAGTACGGTCATCAAAAGAAGGTCCTGTTTGCTTGGTTGTGATTCTTAGATTTATATTAGCGTATGTTGTTTCTTTTACTTAGTGGACCGTAGGTCGAGTCAGTGTCAATGGCATCAAATCCTGGGAGTACCAATGGAGGAACCCCTTCTTCTGGGGAACCTTATACCTTTCCTTCATTTGGAAACTTTGGTCCTCCATATGTTGCCACACTGAGCCTTCTAGGACTCACTATTGGATTACCAGTTTGGTTGTTCCCCACTCCGGTGATCCCAAATCCTCCCAATGTTTCAGTTTCACCTAATACTTTGGATGTCAATACACCACCCACACATCAACCTCATGTCGAATTTTCACCTTCTTCGCCCATTAAGTCTCCTTCCATTTCTCCTTCTTCGCCTAGTGAAAGCTCTAAAGCAAGTAGCCAGGTTGATCAGAAGAAGAAGAAACAGAAAGAGAAGAAGAAGAAGAGCCCGAAAAGGACCAAGGCCCCAACAACATCAGATGTTGGCTCCAAGAAACCATTTACTGTTAATAGTACTGGGAGTGTTGATGAGATCAACAATATTAAAAGGAACAATCCAAAACCCAAATTCCCTTGCAGCCTTTGTAAGGGTGACCACTTTCTGAGGGATTGCCCCGGTCTTACCCAGGTCTTAGAAATGTGGTCCTCCACGTCATCGACCTCTGTCGGTCATGTCGATGATGCCCCGTCAACTAGTAAAGTTCAGGTTGGTAAGAAGAAGAAAACTGTCAAGTTCCCTTGCATGTTATGTAAAGGTAATCATCACTCTCACCTTTGTCCTCGCATGGACGAGGCTTCTTCTCTTTTGGAAAAACTTCAACTTCCAAAAGGTTATCGTAAGATTTCCCTCAACCCATCATTGGTCGATGGACTGGTCAATCCGGTTCCACCCCCGGTCAGTCCGGTTGATCAAGTGGTCAATCTAGTTTCCTCCTCGATTGAACCACAAACCCAAGTAGTTGATCCAGTTCTGTCATCGATCAGCCCCGCTCTTCATCAAGAGAGTGACACCAAAGTGGTCGATCTGTTTCCACCCGTCGACCCCATTCTTCCCTTGGAGAATGAAACTCAAGTGGTTGATCCAGTTTCTCCATCGATCGATCCCATTCCTCCATTGAGGAATGTCAAAGTGGCTGAACCAGTCCCTTCCTTGGTCAGCCCCACCCTTCATCCAAAGAGTGTCAAAGTGACTGATCCAGTCCCTTCCTCGTTCAATCCCACTCTTCCTCCGAAGAGTGCCCAAGTGTTCTATCCAAGTCCACCATTGGTCGATCCAATCCAATCATCGATCGATCCTACTCTCCTTCTAGAGAGTAAACCCGATACTGCCCATGTTTTTCTTGTTAATACAAACTCTACCATGCCTGGGGGCATTCCTCATCCTCCTGTGGAACCCCCTCCAAGTAACGAAGCCATCCTTTTTGATTGGGGTGCACTAATTGGACCTCGTCTTCCCTCTCACGTTCCTTTCCAGATTACAGTTCAGGTTCGTGGTCAGGACGTTCCTCAAACATTGATAGATGAAGGTGCATCCGTTAGTATTTTGTCTTTTGTTGCTTGGTACGCTTTGGGTTGTCCACAACTTGCACTGGTTACACATAGTCTATTAGCTTTTAACAGAGGAACTAGTCAACCTTTAGGTATCCTTCCTCAGTTTCCTATAACTTTGGGAGGGAAAACTGTCTTTATCGATGTCATGGTAGTCCGAGACCCCTTGGATTTCACTTTACTCCTTGGGCGGGATTATGTCTATGCTATGAAAGCTATTGTATCCACTCTTTTCCGTGTGATATCTTTCCCTCACAATGGAAGAATTGTGACTATCGATCAACTTTCATGCATCAGCCCTGACTGGGTTACCTCCCTAAGTGGTTCTTATATGCAAACAGTATCAACCCCGCCGCATGTCAATTATGTGGCGTTCTCTCCCATGACCTCAACTTCCAATGATTTGGATCTGGTAGTTGACATGGTGATCTCTTCGATAGGGTTATTGGAGCCTGGTCTCCTTACCCCTGTCACGACCCTCGACATGTGTTCCTTCCAGAGTAATTCTCTTCCATCTGACGAAGATCTCTTGGAAGCCATGACCGAGTTTTGTCCCTTGACATGGTATCCTTCCAGAGCATTATCCTCTTGGAAGCCATGATCAAGAAGGCATAACGAGCATAGTTTCTCTTCTCTGTGGCAAGCTCATTAAAAAATGAAACAGAGGCCACTAGCTTTCATGCTGGGGGCATGTCACGAGCATAGTTTCTCTTCTCTGTGGCAAGCTCGTTAAAAAATGAAACAGAGGCCACTAGCTT
>ML785424.1:213001-275151 GCA_009831015.1 Picea engelmannii
TCATTAATATGACATGCTTGGCCTGTTTCTTTCTAGTTTGTGTCTGATGTTACATGAACTTATCATTTAATGGTAGATCTGTTTTCAAGCTAATATCAATAGAGTAGGAAGTAGTTGTATCTTGTTTTGCCCGCAGAACTCAGTGAGGAGCAAAAGATTGGAGCGCAACTCGGAGCGTGCAGGGATAAACGTCGATAAAAAGGTAATTCTATCATCCTTCCTTCTCATGTATTAGTTTAGATAGATTTGAGAGAAATTCAGTGTCCACGTTAAGCACTTTTCTGTCTAGGGTTAAGGTCAAGCCCTAGAGGTCGATCTACTTGTCCGCAGGCAGATTTTCCTACAACACTCACCACCTTACCAAATTTGATGATCGTGAAGGATTCTCCTTCTCCTAAATAGATCATAAGGTCCACATTATTCTGCGGCCCAACACCACTTTTGTCGTGGTTTTATGACACTGCTACTCCTCCTGAGCTTCTTAACACGACCAAGGTAACCTATTGGCACTCAAGAACATTCTGAGGTTCGAAATTGGTTTCTCTAGACACAATTTTGACCTTAAACCTCGGGTCCAATGACCACTTACCTAGCCCATCCGGGCTCCACATTGAAACCATGGGTCAGAACTTGAGTTTTGTCCATTTCAACAACTCCTTCTGAAACTCTTGATTCAACTTCCACTAACATGGCCCATCTAGGCTCAGTGTTGTAACCATGCTCTGATACCATATTGTAACATCCCTGACCATCAACAGGTTGGGAAATGTCACCCACACAACCTTAACTTAGACTTTAAAGCTCTGATACCATTTTGTAACATCCCCGACAACCAACAAGTCGGGAAATGCTACCAACACCTGCAACTCTACTGCTCTATTCTGATTTGTGACAGCTCCATCCTTAAACTATTGGCTATGCCACATAGAGATACTTGCAGAAAAACATACACACATATATAAACACAGAATGACTATTCTACATATATATAAATAATAATTCGGAAATAAAAATAAGCCTACACATGCAACATATACAACATATACAGGCGATACTCATCAATTATAACATATGTACCATTACACAGCATGTAAATGAACATAAAAGTGGTTCTTATATTTTATTAGAAGACCACCAACTATGTGCAAAACTTCCACGAACCTTCCATCCATAGACCACGTTGCTCATCATGCTCAACAATGGTCACCCTCGAACTAGGACTGAGCTCCACCCAAGGTAAGGTAATCTTAGGCTAGGTAAGGTCAATGAAAGACACATAGTTTATGAGGAAGGATTCTCTCCCAGGAGCCACTTATGCCCACTTCTCACAGAATCTCATTCCCCACATGCTTGTCCCACCCTAGGAGTATACACCTTCACTATCACCAAGACAGTCCTTCGGCTGCTAAACCTCCCTTGCCTTGGGCTTCAGCAACAGACTGGACCAGAATTCTCTGATCTCTATGGCAGCTACAGGACTCCTTTTAGGGGTTCTCACTTTCTTCATGCAATCTCTCACCTGGAGAGAGTTGCTCACAGGCCTGACAAACTACCTCTTCTACCATGAGCCTGATAACCCGCTTCTTCAACACATTCCTCAACTCAGCTCCATCTAGGTGAGGACAACAATAAAAATTCAGCACTCATTCACACAGGAATGACAGAAGGCAGCAACCCACACTCAGTCCAGGAACTGCATGGCCACAAAAACCCATAGTTATGACACCACACGGCTCAGACAATTACGGAATACCCAGGCTTCATAGAAAATGTGACTTAGTCCACGAGTTCTCATTGGTTTTAGGATGCGTGTCCATAGGAAAAAACATAGAGGTCGATGATGGAGGCAAACAGGATAGACGACGAATGGAATAATAACTAGCGAACCCAGGTGGAAGTTGGAAGAATGACCTGTGCACGCCCAACACAGCTGACGCTTCAGCTTTTAACTGCATGCACCCAGGTCAAAATTTGTCTTCCTAGAGATGCATGAGTTCCACTTAGCACATGTTCCCTTTGCAGGAACTTAGGAAAACACTCAACATGTCCACCTTAGCCTTTAGGAAATAATAATAAATTAGTGTCCCCTGTAGAGGTTTTCCCCCTAGCTTAGCCCCTAGGCCCACAAACTTAGCCTCCTCCATTGCCCAACCTTGTGTAAGCTTATTCCCCCATCACTCTTTCTTCTTGGTTGGTCTACACGCAGTGATGTTTATATTTTATCAATGATCTGCATAATTACATATACAAAATCAGGATCCTAGCCTTTAACACTTAGGCTCTCTGGCCTAATAAACACATAATCCCACCAGCTTATATACACTTGGCTCACCAGCCTATAAACATGTTTACAATTTATAATAAAACTGGGGCACTACCGGAGGATATTACAACTAGTATACATCCCCTCTATATCATAGGCTTAGTCACATAAACTTATTAGAGCATGCAACCCAACAAATACTTTTCATCACACTTCTCGACTCTGGTCATGGCTAGTCTATGCACCATTTATATAACAAGCATACTCACTTAAACATCTAGTTTGCATAACCCAACAAATACCTAATATTATTCTCTAAATATAGTAGCCATAGATTTGTGTCCCTTCTCTTTTACAACCATACTCGTAAAGGACTCTCAACATAAGAAACTCAATTAAGTATTATGTTTATGCTCATGGTTCCCATTCATTACCAATAAATGATATTTAGTTTGTTTGACAGGCCAAAATGCTTTAAGATTCCAATCACATGTCACTTAGTGTATCCATAATGTTTCCATGATGGTCACATGAGGCATCCATTCTATGTACTTTATTTATCATGAACACCTGATTCTTGCTAAGTCCCTTCAAATTTCCATTCTACTTCAACACTTGACACCTAAAAATCCACATGTTCTCTACAGCATTGATGCCAATTTTTGTTATTTTGTCGTAGTATACTTATTTGTCTTCCTTTTTACTTAATCTCCAGTGTTACCCTAACAATACCTAATTACAGAACCAAATATTGTTGCTCCCATATTCCCTAAGAGAAAGAAAATGTTCAAGGACAAATAATGTTTCCCAAAATTTAGCACATTGCGATAAATTCCATTCACTTATTATTTAATGTATTTTTCTCATCATGCAATCACTACTTCGGCCAGTTATGAACCTAAGTAGGCAATGCTTCGAGTGATAATGTTGGAATACATTAAAAATTCACATGTATTTATATTTGTTATTTCTATTATATGAGGTAAAGGTGAGAGGAACATAGTATGTGATGGTATTTATTGCATTCCAATGAATTGTCCATTTTGGAAGCTTTATTGAACAAATAATGTCTAAAAGAAACAATTGAACAAATATTTCATATGTATGATTGATTGAAATTTTGGCTTCACTTTATGGTTGTTATGGTATACTTGTATTTTGTGGTTCATTTTTGTTGTTAGGGAACTATGTCTATCCTTTCCTTGCCTTTCCTTGCCTTGCTTTCCTTGCCTTTGCTTTCCTTGCTTTCCTAGCCTTGCCTCACCTTTTCTTTCCTAGTTGTGCCTCACCTTTCCTTTCCTTTCCTTTCCTTGTACTGTATTTCCTTGCCTTGTATTGATATTCCTTGTCTTTCCATGCCTTGCCTTGTCTTACATTGCCTTTCCTTATAAGGTGTTAAATTGTTAAACATAGCTAATAAGCACTGGAAATATGAAACAAATGATTCCATTGGAAAATTCTTAATGAGTAAAAGTCATAATTGAACAAACATTTCATATTTATGATTGATTGAAAGTTTGGCTTCATTTCATGATTTTTATGGTATTCTTGTATTTTTTGGTTCATTTTTTTTGTTAGGGAACTATAGGCTTTCCTTTCCTTTCCTTTCCTTTTCTTGGATTGGCTTGGCTAGCCTTTCCTTGTCTTCCGATGCCTTACCTTTCCTTCCCTTTCTTTGAATTTCCTTGCCATGTCTAGCCTTGTCTTTCCTAGCTTTGACTTGCCTTGCCATGTATAGCCTTTCCCTGCCCTTCCTTGCCTTGTCTTGGCTTGTATTGGATTATCTTGGATTAAATTTCCCTTCCTTTCCTTTCCTTTTCTTTCCTAGCCTTTTCATGCCATGCCTTGTCTTGTATTGTCTTCCCATTTCTTGCCTCACTAAAAAAAACCCTAGTTCCAGAGATCCTCCAACAAACAATTTTATAGGAAACAAATGATAATAGAGGGGGCCCCTTAGTTGTAAACCAGTGTAAGGATTCCAATTCAACTGACAATTCATCCATCCAAGCCTTAGTTAGATTTTTATCGTGATTTGCAACTCGCCTCCTCAATCCATCCAGGGACATGTTGACAGTTTTATCTGAGGGCATAAAATACAAATTGAGCGACATAACTAAGTTTCACAATATCCCACATGTATGTTTGGATAAGGCCCACATGATTTCTCTACCCACAATATTCAAGCATAGTGTTCTTGAAAATTGACCCCTTGCTCAGAAATTGCATTGTGCCTCACTGAGCAAAATCCTAGTTCCATAGATCCTCCAACAAACACTTTTTTTGGGAAACAAAATGAAAACAAAGAGGTACCCCTAGTTGTAACCTGGCGTTAGGATTCCAACGCTACTAACGATTCATCCATCTAATCCTCAGTTAGATATCGTGAGTTGCAACTCACCTCCTCAAGCCATTTAGGGACATGTTAGCAATTTGGTGCAGGGAATAAAATTCAAACAGAGTAGAAAAAGTTAGTTTTGTAATCTACCACATGTCTATTTTACAAAATCACATGTGACCACACTATCTGCAATTTCCCAACACAGTGTCCTTCAAAATTGAACCCTAGTTCATAAATTGCATTGTGCCTCACTAAGAAAATCCCTAGTTCCAGAGATCCTCCAAAAAGCACTCTTTCAAGAAACAAAATGATAGATAATCAGTTCATTATCTATAAATCAATTTCAAGAGTCCAATGCTACCAACATTTCTTCCATCCAAGCCCCGGTCAGAGTTTAATTATGAATTTCAAATCGCCTCATCAAGCCATTCACGAACATATTGGTATTTTGGTTTGAGGGAATAAAATTGAAACTGATCAGCATAACTGAGTTCCATAAACTCCCACACATATATTTCTCCAAGGCCCATGTGGCCACACTACCAGTACCCACAATCACCTAACACAGTGTTCTTCAAAATCATCCCCTTGTTCAGAAATTGCACTACACCTCACTGAGAAAAGCCCAAGTTTCAGAGATCCTACAAAAAAATATTTTTCGAGAAACGAAATGAGAATGAAAGGGACCCCCTATCTGTAACCCGACATTGGGAGTCTAATGGAACTAACGATTCATCCATCCAAGCCCTGGTTGGAGTTTTATCGCAAGTTGCAACTCACATCCTCAAGCCATTCAGAGATATGTTGGAAATTTGGTCCAGGGGCATAAACTCCAAACCGAGTAGCATAAATGAGTTATCTAAGATCTTGCATTTCTATTTTACCAAGGCCCATGCTACCCACAATATCCCAACACATTGTTCTTAAAAATCAACCCTTTGTTTAGAAATTGCACTGTGCCTCACTGAGAAAAATCCTAGTTCTGAAGATCTTCCAACAAATAATTTTTCGAGAAACATAATGATAGTGAATGGGTCCCCCTAGTTTTAAAATAGTGTCAAGAGTCTAATTCAACTAACATTTCATCCAATCGAGCCTTGGTTAGATTTTTATTGTGATTTGTAGCTTGCCTCCTCAATCCAGTCAAGGGCATGTTCGCAATTTGGTATGGAGGCATAAAATAAAAACTGAATGGAATAATTGAGTTTCATAATATCTTGCAAGTGTTTTTGTCTAAGGCCCATACAACCACACTTCCCATAATCACCCAACACAGTGTTCTCCAAAATCAACCCATTGTTGATAAATTGCATTGTGCCTCACTGAGCAAAACTCTAGTTCTGAAGATCCTACAACAAACGTTTTTTCCAGGAAACATAATGAAAATGAATGGGTCCCCCTATTTGTAACCCGACATCAACATTCCAATGCAATTAATGGTTCATCCATCTGATCCTAGTTAGAGTTTTATTATGAGTTAGAACCCGCCTCCTCAAGCCATTAAGGGACATGTTGGCAATTTGGTCTGGGGGCAAAATCAAAATCAAGTTGAATAACTGAATTTTTTAATCCCCCACACTCTATTTTCCCAAGTACCATGTGACCACACTACCCACAATCACTCGTCACAGTGTTGTGTAAAATCGACCCCTTATTTAGAAACTGCATTGTGCCTCACTGAGAACAACCCTAGTTTTCTAGATCCTCCAAAAAACACTTTTCTGAGCAATAGAAATGATAGTGGAGAGGTCCCCCTAGTTGTAATAAAAATTTAGGATTCCAATACAACCAATTTTTCATCCATCCGAGCTCCAGTTAGAGTTTTATCATGAGTTGAAAGTCGCCTCCTCAAGCCATTCAGGAACATATTGGCAATTTGGTCTGGGGGAATAATTTCCAAACCGATCACCATAAATGAATTATGTAAGCTTCTGCATGTCTATTTTTCCAAGTCCCACATGACCACACTACCCACAATCACCTAGCATAATGTTCTTCAAAATAGACCACTTGTTCAGAAATCGCACCGTGACTCACTGAGAAAAACCCTAGTTTTGAATATCCTCTAGAAAACACTTTTCTGGAAAATTGAATAGCAGTGGAGGGGTCCCCCTAATGGTAACCGGGCGTCAGGAGACCAATGCAACCAATGGTTCTTCCATCTGAGCCCCAGTTAGAGTATTATCGTGAGTTGCAACTCGTTTCCTCAAGCCATTTAGGGACATGTTGGTGATTTGGTCCAGGGGAATAATGTCCAAACCAAGTGGCATAACTAAGTTCTATAATATACCACGCATCTTTTTATCCAAGTTCCACACAACCATGCTACCCACAATTTACCGACATAGGTTTCAAAATCAACCACTTGTTCATAAATTGCATTGTGCCTCACTGAGTAAAACCCTAGTTCTGAAGATCCTCCAAAAAATGTTATTCAAGGAAATGAAATCATAGCGGAGGGGTCCCCATAAATTTAACCTATTTTCAGGAGTCCAATGCAACTGATGGTTCATCCATCCAATCCCCAGTTAGAATTTTGTCATGAGTTCCAACTCACCTCCTCAACCCATTCAGGGACATGTTAGCAATTTTGTCTGAGGGAATATTGTCCAAACTGGGTGACATAAATGAGTTATGTAATCTCTTGCATGTTTGTTTTTCCAAGGCCCATGTGACCACACTATCCACAATCTCTTGATGCAGTGTTCTTCAAAATTGACAACTTGTTCATATATTTCATTGTGCCCCACTGATCAAAACCCTATTTCCATATATCCTCCAACAAATGTTTGTCTGTGCAACATAATGATAGAAAAGGGGTCCCACTAATAGTAACCTGGTTCCCTCAGTCCAATGCAACCAATTTTTCATCCATCTCATCCATGGTTAGAGTTTTGTCGCGAGTTGCAACATGCCTCCTCAAGCCATTAGGGGCAAGGCAAGGCATGGAAAGGCAAGGTATAGGTCTAGGTCTTGGTCTAGGTCATGGTCTAGGTCTAGGTAATAACCATGACCTAAACCATAACCTAGAGTTATTTTGTGACCTATAACTAGACCTAGACCTTTCCTAGGCCTAAACCTACACCTAGACCTAGACAATGCATCACAAGGCAGGGCAAGCAAAGAAAAGTTAAGAAAAGGCAAAGAAAGGCAAGGCTACACATAGAAAGGTAAGGGAAGGCAAGGCATGGAAAGGAAAAGTATATGTCTAGGTATAGGTCTAGGTCTAGGTAAGGCAATGCAATGTAAGGCATGGAAAGGCAAGGCATGGCATGGAAAGGAATAACATGGAAAGGCAAGGCAAGGCATGGCAAGACAAGGAAAGGAAGGGCGTGACAAGACAAGTCATGTAAATACAATGCAACACAAGGAAAGAAAAAACAAGGCAAGGAAAGGAATGGCATGGCAAGACAATGCATGTCAAGACAAGGCAATGCATGGCATGGAAAGGAAAGAAAAGGCATGAAAAGGGAAGGGAAGGAAAGGCAAGACATGGAAAGGGTAGGAAAGGCTATACATGGCATGGAAAGGAAAAAAAACATGGAAATTCAAGGTCTAGGTCTAGGTCTAGGTATGGAAAGGAAAGGTAACACAATGCAAGGAAATTTCTAGGTCTAGGTATGGAAAGGTAAGGCAAAGAAATGTAACTCATGGCTAGGAAAGGTAAGGCATGTAAAGGGTAAACATGGCAAGGAAAGGAAAGGAAAGGAATGACATGTCAAGTCAAGGCAAGGAAAGGAAAGGATAGACATGACAAGGCATGGAAAGGAAAGGAATGGAAAGGTAATGCAAGGCATGGAAAGACAAGGCGTGGCATGGCAAGGCATGTCATGGAAAGGCAAGGAATGACAAGACAATACATGTCAAGGATATGAAAGAAAAGGAAAGTCAAGGCATGGCATGGCAAGTCATTGTAAGGCAAGGAAATGCAAGGTAAGGAAAGGATATACATGTCAAGGAATGACATGGAAAGGAAAGGTATTTCAAGGAAATGCAAGGCATAGAAAGGAAAGATAAGGCAAGGAATGACATGTCAATTTTAGGAATGGCAAGGAAATGAAAAGAAAGGAAATGCAAGGATACACATGGAAGGCATGGAAAGGCGAGGAATGTCATGCCAAGGCAATGCAAAGAAAGACATGGCAAGGCTGGGAAACGTTAGACATGGAAAGGCAAGGAAATCTAGGGCATGGCATGGAAATGAAAGGAACAACATGAAAATGCATGGTAAGTTAATGCAAGGAAAGGAAAAGAATGTCATGGAAAGTGAAGGAAAGGTAAGGAAAGGAAAGGATAGACATGGAAAGGAATGGCGAGGCAAGGCATGGAAAGGAAATACAAGTCATGTCAAGGAAAGGCAAGGCATGGAAAGGAAAGGAATGACATGTCAAGGCAAGGCAAGGCAAGAAAATGCAAGGAAAGGCAAGGCTAGACATGGCAAGGAATGAAAAGGAAATGCATGGAAAAGGAATGAAAGGAATGGCAAGGAAAGGAAAGGCATGGAAAGGCAAGGCATGACATGGAAAGTCAATGTAAGGAAATGCAAGGAAAGGCTAGACATGGAAATTAATTACAAGGAAAGCCATGGCATGGAAAGATAAGGCAATTCAAGGAAAGGCATGGAAAGGATAGGAAAGGCTAGACATCGCAAGGAAAGGGAAGGCAAGGCAAGGTCTAGGTCTAGGTCTAGGTCTAGGTATGGAAAAGAAAGGAAAGGAAATGCAAGGCATGGCAAGGAAAGGAAAGGCATGGAAAGGAAAGGAAATGATATACATGACAAGGAAAAGTAAGGCAAGGCATGTCAAGGAAAGGTATAGGTATGGAAAGACAAGGAAAGGAATATAATTTTCCTCTTTTTTCCATTCAATAATTGCCAAAGTGTGTTTGGAAATATCCATAGGACACTTTTCTCGCACTACATTGTCACATTTTAAATGAATAACACAAATAAAAAGGATCCATATAAAAATGGTTGTGGATATTCTATTAAGTTATCGATTATGATAAATTAACCTACGATAGTGAATATCAAGTAAAGAAAAATTGAAATTTGAAAAGAAAAAATTGTAATTATAAATTGCTAAATTTTACATTATAAATCAAACCTATCACGTGTTATCTTGTGACATAACAATTATGCCATCTTTATGAAGGAAAGGAAAGGAATGGCATGGAAATTCAAGGCAATGCAAGGAAAGGAAAGGCTAGACATGGCAAGGCATCGCAAGGTAAGGTATGGCAAGGAAAGTCATGGAATGAAAATAAAAGGCATGGCATGGAAATTCAAGGCATGGCATGGCATGGCATGGAAATGCATGCCAAGGAAATGCAATGAAATCCAAGGAGATACATGGAAAGTCAAGGAAATTCAAGGCTTGGAAAGGCAAGGAAATTCGTGGAAGGGAAAGGCAAGGCAATGAAATGAAAGGAATGGAAAGGAAAGGCAAGGAAATGAAAGACAAAGAATTCCATGAAAACCTAAGGCATGGAATGGAAAGGTAAGGCATGGTAAGGAAAAGCATAGCATGTAAATTCAAGGAAAGGAAAGGAAAGGTTAGACATGGAAAGGAAAGGCAAGGTATGGTGGAACAAGGTATGGAATGGAAAGGAATGACAAGGCAAGGAAAGGAAATGAAACGAAAGGAAAGGATAGACATGGCAAGGCATGGAAAGGAAATACAAGGCATGGCAAAGAATGGCAAGGAAAGGCAAGACAAGGCAAGCCAAGGCGTAACATGCCAAGTCAAGGAAATGAAATGAAAGGCATGGAAATGAAAATCATGGCATGGACATTCAAGGAAGGGTGAGGCCAGGCTATACATGACAAGGAAAGGAAAGGGCGCATAGAAATGGGGATGAATTGTACTGATAATTACATCAAATACTAATTCAAAAACTATTTCTGGAGTTAAGGAATGTTTCGTTGAATGTTTTTGTGTGCATTGATTTCAACTCATGGATTATTTTGTTGTCGGTTTCATGTCTTATGAATCTATTAAGGATTTCCATTATGTCAAGTTATCTTATGTGATTGAGTAAATTACTTACTTTATTATTTTTAGTGAATAGTTATATGTTCTGTATTAATTTGTTTCTCTCATTTTTTGTAATGGGTATGTTTTCATTTAATGCATTAATTGTTGTAGAATTAATTTTGTAGCAAAGTATGAATCAAATGGAAAATTGCTTGTGATTTCCATGTATGTTTCTCCCTTTATTAAATAGTGTAAATCTATGTTTCCTAGGAATATCCTTATAACAATATTTTTCTGTGGAAATATTTCTTAGAAGAATAGAGTTACGAATTTGTTTCTACTTATTGTTTCTAAGAAATATCTTTTGAGAATACATTTCTTTAAATATATTTAGATTAGATTTGTTTCTTGCAATTTCATAGATAACAAAAAAGAGTGGAAATATAAACACTTTCAAATTCATACATTCATCAACATAAAATAAACAAGTAATGAAATTCATAAAAAACAAATTACATGAAATGTGTGTGTGTATTCAACATCATATAAAATATACATTTTTTACAAAATGGCACTTCGTCCCCAATATACAAAATGACAACAAGTTACCTAATATAAAAAATTTCCATATGGTGGCTTAGATACAAAATGGAAATCATTGGTCACTCATTTCCCACTACCACCCTCTTCACCGTCAGGAGCATCCTCGAGATCAATATTTCTTCTCTTACTTGAAGAAGCACCTCGAGTGGTTTTGTTACTGAGTGTGGTTCATCGCTCCAAATACTAGACAAATAAACAACATTTGTATAAGTTTTTTCTATAATTAATTAAAAGACTTACAAAATGATACTTTGTAATTCAGCATAAGAAAACTTATCGTAGATGATACTGACAATCGCAAGGGTGTTTACCTCCTCCATGACCCTGATGTTTTAGTGATGCCACCCTGTATCAGTTAGAAGGATCAAATCATGAAATTTAAACAAATATGCATAAAATCAATTACATCCATGATACATAAAAATTGATCATCAACACATTATCTCACCGTGAATAACTCGGGAAATGATGGAGATTCCCTGGTAGGTGGAGTGCTCAGCTATACAACCTGATCCAAGGAAACATATACTATGGAAACCTTGGTGGATGACAAATATGGAAATTGTGGGGGGAGGTGGGTGGCATACGAGTGCATCCACTATGGATGGATGCAATGCAAGAGGTGGTGCAGGTGGGTGGCCTGTGGGTGCAACCAATAAGGATGCGTGGAATATGAGATATGGTGGTGGTGAGCGGTGATGAACCCCCATAAGTTGTACAAGGGATGGTATAACCCTTGACTAGAAATATGTAACCCAAAAGCCATGGCTGGGTGCCCAAGGACTGGACTAGTCATGTGACTAGAGAAAAGATCAACAACCTGCATACATATTAATAATATTATTATTAGTGCCAAATTGTAAATTCAACAACATAAATACAAATTTCATATTTAAATGAGATTTAACTCAACACATGATACATGTAAAGGTGGTGACTTATCCATTCCAAGTGGACATTTACCATCACCGTGTGGTATCACAACTTGTAGAAACATAAGAACATTATATTTGAGGATGCTAGAAAATAAATAAATCACTATGTTGAACTTATAAAATGTGACACATACATGTGTATGAGGTACATTGAATTAACATTCTTCCTATACTATTTCATTAGTGGTGGAGACAGACACCGATGCATCTATCAGTGTAGAGGGTTTGTTATAGGGGTATAGAAACTGCAAAACATCATACAATAAGATATCAAAATAAATACATATAATACTATATAAATATATAATTATGAAGAACATAGATATGGTTAATATACTAACCTCCTCCATGAATCTCTGATGTCCATTGGCCTCCATCGATCCATAGCAAGTCTTCCCACAACTCGAGCATCTATGAGGCTCACATGAACGACTACTCTGTCCATGTTCCCTTTCCTCGATGCACTCTGTTGCAGGGATTGAAGGTCTGAACCCTTTGGTAACATCACCAGTAGGCACCTATTGTCGATATAGTGTAACAAAACTCTCATGCTACACCAGACTCCGAGTCAACATTGATAAAGATACATGTTCCTATTGAAATCCCTCTTCAATGAGAGGATGTTAGGTGGGGGAGTTAGTCCTTTTCATGTGAGGATGAGGACCTAGCATTGTGTCACACCTAACATTCTCTCTATCCTATGCATCCCCTTGACCCACCCCCTGGAAATCACCAATGTCAAAGTAGTTCAAATTGTGACCCAAAATAAATTATTCCCATAGTTTCGTAAAGAAATATAAAGGCACCTCTGTGTTATTGCAGAGAGGTTTATCAAATACCATGAACCATCTATCCATCCATTTATAATCAACTTGTGGGTGGATGCACTATCCCATACAAATAAGTTTCTTGTTGATAGGTGGTTGTAGTCCAGATCTAGGATCAATAAGTAGAGACATCAAATCTTGTTTTTAAATATTCAAGTCTTTGACTTGGTTTTTATCAAGTCCAAAATTCATAAATATTTGTTAATTTACCTTGGGAAATTTCAATGGATGATACAATGGCATCCAATGAAGTGTCCAATGACAATTGGATAGGTTCTCTTGTACCCCTTAAGTCATGGACAAGCGATCTCAAGGTGGTCAACCCTTCATCAATTTGTGTGTTAATGTTTGGTGGTTGTGGTGGGTTGGGGTTTTCTATGTATTTTTTTGCTTGTGTAGGGTTTTGATTGTCTTTGGGTTCCATATTAATTATTTTAATGAAATTTAATAAGGGAGTTCATATAAATTATGTCATCTTTTCAATTAAAATAGAAAATTACAAAAAACATGCAAATAAATAATTTAAGAAATTAAGAAAACAATAAATTAATCATGCACACATGAATGCATTATTTTATATTCATAATAAATTTTCATTTACTATTGTAAACACTATGAAAATTTGACAGATGAAGAAAATATGATAGACAGAAAAATGCTTATACCATCAAGAAGGATTATGAAATGATACAATTATTTCCATTGAAGGATGAAAATCCTAGAGAAGCATTTCTAGCATCTGCAAACTTCCTAAGCATGGTCAAATAAATGTAGAAACGTTATGATGTTGTTTACAGAAAATTTGAGTCAGGCATACAACATAATGTTGAAGCTGAAATCTCTTGGAAACATGCATTTTTTAGGACATGGAATATTTGCTAAAGGAGTATGTAGACATTGTGTAAAAAGACAATTCCAATGGCTTGTCACCTAAGAGGAGAATTGTGCATGACACAGACTTGATTCTTGGCATGATGTTGTAATCAAGTTGTGTATAAGATGAGTTAGATGAAGAGAGTAAATTTTAAGTGATAGGTAGCATCTTTTTTGTCAAAGGTATATTGATCAGGGAAAGTATGATCTTGTGTATGGTTTCAATATTGATTACACAAAAGAGGGATGGTTATTGTAGAATGTGTGTATATAGTCTAGAATTGAATAAGATCACATCCATAAATAGATTTCATTTATCGAGTATGGATGATTTGATGGACAATTTGTGTGGCACCATTTTTGTTTTTGAGATAAATATGAAGAGTGGGTGTAATTAAACTAAAATTAAAGAAGGTAGTGAATGGAAAATTGCATTCAATACAAAAGGACTATGAGTAGCCAGTTATGTAACTACTATGCTAAGTACAACTATGGTACAACAATGCAATTGATGATAATGTTGTTGCTAGTATACAATTGTAAGTTTGTGGTTATGTATCTAGATGATATTTTCATATTCAATGAGAGAAAATATGAGCATCAAAAATGTCTAACATTGATGTTTGATACCTTGTTTAAGGAGGAGGAATGAATTAATTTGAAGAAGTGTGAGTTATTTAAAAATAAATTATTGTACCTTGGGTTTATTGTATACCAAAAAGGTTTTTGCATGTCCTAAACCAAGTAAATTGTAATGTCCCCCACCTCTTGATAAAGAGGTATTGAGGAGACTCAGTGGCCTAGGCAGCCCCACTCGGCCATAGTCTCACTCTAAGGGGAAAGGTCAACTAGACTAAGGTTATATTCTTGAGTTGACTTGAGAAAAAGGTAAAAAAGGAGTAAAAGATAACTCAATGAAATAATAGAAGCGCTGGAAGAGTTAACCGTGGGAGTTAATTTAACTCAACAGAGAAATAGAAGAAAAAGTATAAATAGAAGGTTGGGGCGCACCTATGAGGCATTCTATATTTTGGTATTTGCTTGTTATTGCTCTTGAGCATACAGTTTGGTTGTTTTGTTGTTACAAACCCTTGTGATCAATTCAGTGGTGAAAGATCCACTCACCTTGTTCCAAAGCTTCGTCTCAGGGATGAAAGACTCCACCCACACCATTCTACACTCATCACATATCCACCAATAGATTCAAAAAAGCAACAGGGTCGTATTGTTCAGGAGTTTCCAGCAAGGGCGCATCATTATCTAAAGGAGAGTTTGATCCCGCTGATTAGGAGAGACGTTAGGCATTCCAACACTTGGGTTTTACTTACAGTTTCTCAACCATCACTTTGAGGGTTTCTTTGAAGATTTATCATCATCAGATCTTCAGCTACAGCTTGGGACGACTTTGAGGCTAGAAGGACATCCTATGATTTAGTATTTCTAAGATCTAGGGAGATCTAACTAGAATCCAGATCTGAAACTTCTCCCATGGGTTTTCCATAGCCTGATCTATATTCCTGGAGAGTTTCAGAGCATTTGGAGGCCTCCTTCATCAGGGCCGAGTTACCTAGGGTTCGAGGCATCCAAGAGGGCGCAACGTCATTAGAGGATTTACTATTTGGAGGGGTTGGCCATAGCATTTCTTCCTGAGACTTTAGGAGGGAGATCTTATCACCCTGATCTATCAGTTGGTAGAGTTTGGGCTCATTGGGAGTCTTCCTTCATTAGGGCCGATTTATTGAGGGTTCCATCCTTCTACTGGAGCGTGGCATCCTTCAGCTTGAGGAGTTTGGTATTCATACGGCTCAGATCTGTTTTGTATTGACCTTTGTTTATTATCCAGCCTTTGGAGGTAACCTTTGTATTAACCGAAGCATTTTGTTGCAACTCGTATCTATTATCTATTGGGGCCATCTGAGGATTATTCTAGATCTGCTCTCTATTGTATCTGATTCATGCTTCTTATAATAAAGGTCAGATCTATGCTTGTGTTTTCTATATTTTGAATATGTTGTGATCTTGCATGTGTTGGATGAATCTTGTATAAACACCATTTAAATAACTGGAACACTTCAATAGCCACCTGCACATAAAACATGTCAGTGGTAGTTAGTGATTCCAAGAAAAAAAATTGGCTTGGGATTATTACAGTGGTATGAGAGATTTTATCCTCCAAACCTGTGGAGGGATTGGCGCATGCAGAGGTACAGTGGGATATTTATGGGAAGAAGGAAGAAAAAAGCCAGTGAAACAGAAGCCAAAATGGAGGGTTCGGGAGATCAACGTGAGCCACAAGGCTTGGCCTACTTGGAAACTGAATTCCATAAGACCCTGAATCTCATAGAAAGCGAATTAGTCCATCATTTGCAGGAGATTCTGGAGACAAGCCGAAGGGAACAGGCCGAGATCACGGAGACCTTAAAGAAGGTAGATGGAAACCTGAAAAAAATTGATGAGAACCAGAAAATAATAACCAAGTTATTGATGCAGATGACTCATAAGGGGAAGGACCCTGAGACGTATGGAAACAAAGAATCTAGTGGATCTGGTGGATCCCACGGTGAGATCTGATATAATATAGAGAGAACCCCCAGATTTGAAGGAAGCCATGAAGGTGGCATGTCTTATGGGCACGTGGGTAGCAGGGCTAACCCTAGGCCACACATGCCTACGTTCATAGATGAACAAGGGAAACAGGAAGAGGTGGATGATTTCGTTGAGCAGATGGCACGATGCACTAAGGAATATTACGGGTTGGATATGGTAATTCAAAGGAAAATTTTCCTGGAGAAATATTGCTAACTCAAGTTCAGAAATAAGCCTAGGCCAAACCACAGGCACAGTTTTGAGTTTGAACGAAGAGCAGGGAAGATAGAGATCCCATATTTTGATGGTACGACCAAGATGACAGCCCAGGCATGGGTGCAAAAGTTGGACACCTACCTACAACTTAACCCCATGAGGGATATGGAAGCCATCAATTTTACCACTATGTACTTGGATGGTAAGGCTCATGATTGGTGGTATCATGGACTCACCACACTAGGACACAATCAGATAGTGTCCTACATAGAGTTCACTCAGAGGCTCATTGATAGGTTTGATCAGGGAGATCCTGAGCTACATTTCTGGGAGCTCACACAACTCAAGCAAAAAGGTACGGTTGAGACATATATTGATGAATTTTAGAGGTTGGCAGTGATGGTGCAAGATATGTCTTTGACCAGACTTAGGATTCTCTTCACTGAGGGGTTAATGGAACCCTTGAAGGGTTGGGTAAAGGATTTCAAGCCTATCAATCTACAAGAGGCTATCTGGAAGATAAGGGATCTGGGAGTAGCTGCTAAGACAAAATTCATACCCAGACCACCTCTTAACAATGGTGGAAGAGATCAAAGGCCTCCAATGAACCAGGGAGGATGTGAACCAAGGGGTTTTGACAGGGGTTGTGGCAGAGTGGATGAGAACACCAGGAGGGAGCTGAGAAGGAAGCAACTTTGCTTCACTTGTAAAGAACCATGGAACCTAGCACATAAATGCATGGGTCGTGGTCAAGTGCACTACATAGAGGTCACTTCTGACAACGAGGAGGAGGAGGAGATCAAACGGATACATAACATTGAGGCCGAAACTATTGAGGAAGTAGAGGAAGAGATCACGGGACAGGTAGGACAGGACTATATGGCTACCTTAGCATCTATCGGTAGAGTGCCCAAGTATAACACCTTCCAGATGAGGGGGGTCTTGCATGGACAAAAGGTATCGGTTCTGATTGATGGGGGAGCCTCTCATAACTTCATTGATTGAGCGTTGCTGAAAAGGAGGCACATACCCATAGTAGAGTTTGAAGGGTTCAAGGTGGAGGTAGGAGGTCGAGAAACTATGCCTTGTGACCAATACATCCCTAGCATGAAGCTTACCTTGGGTAGGCATGAGCTGGTACAGGACGTCTATGTTATGGACCTTCCAGATACCAACATCATCCTTGGTGTTCAGTGGTTAAGCATGTTGGGGCCTATCACCACCAACTACAAGACCATGGAGATGTCGTTCACAGAGGAGGGTGGACGAAAGATAGTGCTCTGAGGCATGACAGGGAATGTTGCAAAGGTGGTCACGGCAAAAAGAATGGAGGCCATCTTCCGAAGAGACGAGATAGTGTATGCAGCAGAATGAAGGATTTTATCATGTATGGATGAGAAGGGAAAGGTTCACTACACCCCAGATATCAAATAAATCCTTGACAAGCACCACAAGGTGTTTGGACCAATTCCCCCAGGGGTACCACCAAACAGGGGGTTTGAGAAAATTATTGAGCTAGAGGAAGGAGCCAAACCAGTCATTACCACACCATACAGACATCCCAAAAAGTACAAAGATGAGATAAAGAAGGCCATCAAGGAACTTTTGAACATGGGTGCATCAGACCAAGCACTAGCCCTTTTGCTTCTTCAGTAGTGTTGTTGAAGAAGAAAGATGGCACTATGAGGATGTGCATTGACTTCAGAGCCTTGAATAAAAATGATGCAGGAGCATCGCCAACTCAACAAGCAAGCCAGCGTGGAAGGTAATGAACAGTTGGGCAAGCCAGCAGAAAGTTTTGAATTTTCATTTAAGAGGATGCGCCAATGTATAAATGATGCATTTATGAAAGCACCTTTTGTATGTTGTATCAGACCTCGAGCCATACGCTCTTGTCTGAAATAAATAGGAGGCATTTAATAGATTTAATGCAGCATTTAATAGATTTAATGCAGCTAGATAGATGTTTAAGTATAGATTAGACAGTTTTAGAGTTCAAGAGGAAAAACGGATATAGACACCCTCATTGTATCATTGTAACATATTCAAAATCATTCAGAGAAGAAGAGCAAGCAGAGAAATTTGTGAAAACACCCATGTACAGATATTGAATTAATAGAAGAAGACTTTGATTCAATTTCATGGTTTGAGTTGTTTCTCTATGTATTGATATTATGCTCATGGATGTTTCCTTTCTGTCATACATTCGCTTTGATATGCTATGTATGTGGTTTCATAGTTGAATTGAAATCTGTGAGAGCAAGAAATTAGTTTCAATTGTTTCTCTATTATGATACAAGAGATTCCTGCAAGGAGTGCGGTGGAATTTGTCCGCAAGGAGTGCGTGACTGCAGGGTTCAGATAGAGGAAACTTTTGTTCTAAGTTCTCCGAAGTGCAAATTTGGCATCGGAGCTGTGCAAGGGGTGCGCAGGCTGGACAAAGACTCAGAGTTGCGATTCTGAGCAAGGACATTGAAGATTGCTGCTACAGGAAGTGCACGGAGTCGAAGGGATTCAACACTTAGGAGTTGTTGAATGATTGCGCAAGGGGTGCGCATAAATTCCTCTGGAGGAGTCAGAGTAGAGAGGCTCAAGAGGTTTATAACCCTTGTGGGTATCGTCAATGAAGAGCACAGGAAGTGTGCCATGAAACATTTCAAGAAAGAGTTTTTAGCACAGGCGTGGAAGGCAAGTGCGAGAGGAAGCACTTAGTCATTTTTAAGAAATCCTCGAGGAGGAGGAATCGGCGGCCAGGATCCACAGAGGAGATTGACGAAGTTCCGTCAACCGTCAGATCTCAGGGAAGTTGTGCAGGATTTAAGCCTAGCGAACAAGAGAAGGAGTCAGGGAGTCATCGGGACTTGACTCATCGGAAAATTGGGATTTCCAGTGACGAGAGAACTGTGACTGCAGGAGTCACGAAACTCCAAATCGCGACGGACACACTGCTACAGGGTCACCGCAGAAGACAGGTGTCATCGAGGTTCGGGACTTGGAGGGCCTCGTGAATTTGTGTAACGGGAATCGCGATTTCCCGAACCACGATTTCCCGATCGCACGGAAGTTCGAGTCATAGGCACTGGAGAGAAGGACAGGTGTCGAGGAAGTCAACCTTTGCAGGGGTCAACACAAGGTGGTATCGGGAATCGGAGAATCGGGAATTTCAAGGGCGCGAGTTTCGTGCATATCATTTCCGCGAAGTCTGAAACTCCGACGGGAGCAGGCTGTGGTCTCATGGAATGGCAGGTCATATGCAGAAGGGGCTGACCTGAAGGGGATTGGAGCGAAGAAAGGCGCCATCGCAAATCGGGGTTCGGAGATTCGGGGTGCCAGCAAAACGCGACATCACATATGTCGATTTCCCGATAGGGAAATCCCCGACAGGAACGAAGAAGTATCAGCATTGAGACCCATCGGGTTTCGGAGTTTTGTATAGCACAAGGAACGTACCCATGAGGTTCACGATAACGCAAAACCCGATTTCCCGATAAGGCAAAGGGGAGATCACAGAGAGAGAGAGTTCTGTGGGTATTGAGAGGTCCCGATAAGGGATCAGAAGAACCATGAAGTTCTTCGGGCCTAAGGGAGAGAAGGTTCTGGTGGTAGTAGGTGTGCCAGGGGTGACGTCTGCGTCAGAGTGGTATCAGAGCAAGGAATTCTCTCTGTTTTCTATAGTAGAGGAGAAAAAAAAAAATCGTCATGCCGCCCAGAAGGGAAAGACAGTCACCTGACCCAGAAGACAGGGAGGTGAGAAGAAGAGGTAGGCCGGCAGGAAATTCGGAACTGGAAAGTCAAATGAGATATCTTCGAGTGAGATTGGAAGATATGGAGGCAGCGCAGAGACGCACAACAAATGCTGGAGATTTGAGCGACTCTGAAGGCGAAGTGGAAGCCGAACCATAAGGAGAAGTTGCAGCCGAAGATGCAGCCAATGAGCGATTGATTAAATCTATCGCCAGGATGAGTTCAAAGACAAAAATGGACATTCCAGTCTACGAGGGAAGTCTGGATGCAGAAGAGTTGTTGGACTGGATTAGAGCTCTTGACACTTACTTCGATTATGAAGACATCGAAGAGGATAAAAAGGTAAGGCATGCTGTCACTAAATTGAAAGGACACACAACATTATGGTGGGACGAGCTTCAGGAAGATAGACATTCCAAAGGCAAGCAAAAGATTAAAAGTTGGGATCGAATGATTGCAAAGATGAAGGAAAAATTCATCCCAAGGGATTATCAAATCACATTGTTCAGGAGAATGCAAAACCTGAGACAGAAGTTGATGACGGTGAAGGAGTATACCGAAGAATTCTACAAGCTCAATATCAGAGCAGGTCATCGGGAGAGCGATGATGAAAAAGTTGCCAGGTATATGAATGGCCTGAGGTATGAAATTCAAGATGAATTAAGTATGGCAACCATCCGAACAGTTGAGGATGCTTATCAGATGGCTCTGAAAGCCGAAGAGAAGCTGAGCCGAAAGCAAGGACAGCAAGGGCGAGGCAAGAGTCATCCCAGAGGTAAGACGGTTTCCCAGGAGAAATATCAGAAGCCCAAGGAGGAATGGAAGAAACCTCAAGGTAAGGTTGAGAGAGGTGGAACCTCACAGTGAGGACCACATGCTGAACAGAGGGCACAACATACCGAGCAGGGTGGCGGTTATGCTGATGCAAACACTTTTCCTCGTACCAGAGGTAGAGGAAGAGGCCGAGGTGGAGTAATCACATGTTTCACATGTGGGAAAAATGGGCACAAGTCATTCGAGTGTCCAGAGAAAAAGAAAGACAGCGGAGAAGCTCACATCACTGAAGCTCAGAAGCGTGATGTTGAGATGGAAGATGCAGAAGGCGGAAGATCGCTTGGAATGCATAAAGTTCTTTTGACACCCGAGAAGGAGGTGGAGACCTCAGTCCAAAGGACCAAACTGTTTAGAACAGCTTGCAAGACCAAGGATAGGGTGTGCAAAGTTATCGTGGACAGTGGAAGCATGGATAATCTCGTTTCAACCGAGATGGTAGAAAAGTTGGAGCTGGAGACGACAAATCACCCGAGTCCATACAAGGTTTCATGGCTACAGAAAGGACACCAGGTGAGTGTTACGAAACAGTGTTTAGTTGAATTTAAAATAGGAGGATATAATGATAAGATACTATGTGATGTTATTCCCATGGATGTTTGCCATTTACTGCTGGGAAGACCATGGCAGTATGATACAAATGTGATTCATGATGGGAAGATGAATACGTATACCCTGGAGAAGAATGGGAGAACACATATGTTACTTCCGATAAAAGATAAGGAGATGAAACCGGAAGTAAACAACACAATACTTCTCATGAGTGGGAAGGAGCTTCTTATATAGATGGAGAAGAAGGAAGATCCACAATTTTTTGTTGTCAAAAAGCCGAGGATTGTTCTAACTAGCACAAGAGTGGACGAGTTACCAGATGAGATTCAGGAACTGCTGGGAGAGTTCGCTGACATCATCGTGGACGAATTACCTCATTCGTTTCCACCAATGAGGAGTGTGAGTCATCATATTGATCTCATACCAGGAGCCAGTTTACCGAACAAGTTTGCTTACAGATTGACACCACAAGAAAATGAGGAGGTCAAAAAGCAGGTCCAGGAGTTGTTGGACAAGGGATTGGTCAGAGAAAGTCTGAGTTCGTGCATTGTTCCAACGGTACTCAACCCAAAGAAAGATGGAGGCTGGAGAATGTGCACCGATTCCAAAGCCATCAACAAGATCACCATCAGGTACAGGTTTCCATTGCCGAGAATGGATGACTTGATGGACTGTCTGAGTGGAGCCAAATGTTTTTCAAAGGTGGATTTGAAAAGCGGGTACCATCAGATTCGCATGAGGGAAGGCGATGAATGGAAGACAACGTTCAAAACTAATGAAGGGTTGTACGAATGGCTATTCATGTCGTTTGGTTTGACGAATGCACCGAGTACATTCATGAGGCTGATGAATGAAGTGCTGAAGGAATTCATTGGTAAGTTTGTCATTGTTTATTTAGATGACATATTGATTTTCAGCAAAACAAAGGAAGAACATCTGAAGCATTTAGCTGCAGTAATGAGGAAGCTACAGCAAGAGAAGTTGTTGATCAATGTGAGGAAATCTTCATTTATGAAGACAAAACTCATTTACTTGGGGTTTGTCATATCAGAAAATGAATTGAAGATGTATCCAAGTAAAGTGGAGGTAATTAAAAATTGGCCATCACCGAGAAATATTTTCGAGGTGAGAAGTTTCCATGGTTTGGCTAGTTTCTACCGAAAGTTCATTAGGAATTTCAGTGGAATTAGCGCAACGATGATGGACATAGTGAAGAAGCGGCATAAGACTTTTCACTGGACTGAAGAGGCAGAGAAGAGCTTCAATCTGTTGAAGCGAAAGATCACAGAGCAACCAGTGTTGGTGTTGCCAGATTTTCAGAAGACATTCCAGGTGAAATGTGATGCAAGTGGCTTTGCCATAGAAGGAATCTTGAGCTAAGAGGACATACCAATTGTATATTACAGCGAGAAGTTGGATGAAGCAAAACTGAAGTACTCCACATATGATAAGGAATTTTATGCTATCATACAAGCGCTGAAGAAGTGGAAGCATCACTTGATCCCAAAAGAATTTGTATTGTATAGTGATAACCATGCATTGCAGTTTGTAAGTCAACAAGAAAAGTTGAATCAAAAACATGCAAAATGGGTAGAGTATATGCAGAATTTTACATTTGTAATTAAACACATTTCAGGGATTCCTAACAAAGTGGCTGATGCTTTGAGCAGGAAATGTTTATTGATGCAGGAGTTCCGAGTCAAGACATTGGGCTTTGAAAATCTCAGGGACATGTATGCAGGAGATACAGATTTCGGAGAAGCATATGAAGCAGCTGAGAATCCAGTTCTCAGAGATCAGATTTCTTTGATAGACTATATGATCCAGGAGGGATTTTTGTTCAGAGGCAATCAATTGTGCATTCCGAATTGCTCCATGAGGGAGAACTTGATGAAAGAAAAGGACAGTGGAGGCTTAGCAGGACATTTTGGCCAAGACAAGACTTTTGCGAAGCTGAGCAAATCATATTTTTGGCCGGGGATGCGTTCAGAAGTCAAGCGATTTGTTGACATATGGCGGGTTTGTCAGCATTCAAAAGGGATAAAGTAGAATGCAGGTTTTTATCAGCCATTACCCATACCCGAGAGGCCATGGGAGGCGATAAGCATGGATTTTGTATTAGGACTGCCGAGGACGCAGAGAGGTGTTGATTCCATCTTTGTGGTAGTGGACAGATTTTCAAAGATGGCACACTTCATTCCATGCCAGAAGACCAGTGATGCGACTCACATTGCGAACTTGTTTTTCAAGGAGATCATTCAACTCCATGGATTGCCGAAAGGTATAGTATCGGACAGGGATACCAAATTCATAGGGCATTTCTGGAGGACCTTATGGAAGAAGCTAGGAACTAACTTGGCATGTAGTTCAGCTTATCATCCTCAGATAGATGGACAAACGGAAGTGGTCAACAGAAGTCTGGGAGATTTGTTGAGAAGCTTGGTGACAGAGCACCACTGCAGTTGGGACCAGATATTACCACAGGCAGAGTTTGCGTACAATGATTCGGTGAATCAAAGTACAGGGAAAAGTCCGTTTGAGATTGTATACGGCAGGCAGCCAAGAGGAGCTTCTGAATTGCGAGATTCAGAACAGACTGCGACTAGCAGTGCTAGTGTAGAGGAATTCGCTGAGGCGATGAGGGAACTTCACAGCAGGGTGAAGCAGAGACTGCAAGATTCAAATCAGGAGTATAAGCGCAAAGCGGATCAACATCGAAGACAACTTCAATTTGAAGTTGGTGATCTAGTTCTGGCACATCTGAGAAAGGAAAGGTTCCCAAGGGGGACATACAACAAGCTGAAAATGAAGAAAATTGGGCCATGCAGAGTCCTGAAGAAATTCGGAGAGAATTCTTATGAGATTGAGTTGCCGGATGGCATTGGAATATCTCTGATATTCAATGTGACAGATTTATATCCATATAAGGTTGAAGAAGCAGGAGCTGGAAGTGATGAACAACCAGAAGTCCAGTGGCAGAAGCAGATGTCGATTGCTGAGAAGCTGCAGATAGAGCGTATATTGGACAAGCGAGTAGGAAAAAAGACCAAGAGGAAAGAATACTATGAGTACCTGGTCAAATGGAGAAATCACCCAGTGGAGGATGCCAACTGGGAGACAGAAGCAGAAATTCAAAAGCATGGACAGAGCGTGTAGGAGCTCATGGATAGGAGTCCATGAAAGTTTTCAAGCCGGCGAGTATGATGCAGGAGCATCGCCAACTCAACAAGCGAGCCAACGTGAAAGGCAATGAACAGCTAGGCAAGCCAGCAGAAAGTTTTAAATTTTCATTTAAGAGGATGTGCCAATGTATAAATGATGCATTTATGAAAGCACCTTTTGTATGTTGTATCAGACCTCGAGCCATACGCTCTTGTCTGAAATAAATAGGAGGCATTTAATAGATTTAATGCAGGTAGATAGATGTTTAAGTCTAGATTAAACAGTTTTAGAGTTCGAGAGGGAAAACGGATATAGACACCCTCATTGTATCATTGTAACATATTCAGAAGCATTCAGAGAAGAAGAGCAAGCAGAGAAATTTGTGAAAAAACCCATGTACAGATATTGAATTAATAGAAGAAGACTTTGATTCAATTTCATGGTTTGAGTTGTTTCTCTGTGTATTGATATTATGCTCATGGATGTTTACTTTCTGTCATACATTCTCTTTGATATGTTGTGTATGTGGTTTCATAGTTGAATTGAAATCTGTGAGAGCAAGAAATTAGTTTCAATTGTTTCTCTATTATGAGCCAAGAGATTCCTGCAAGGAGTGCGTTGGAATTTGTCCGCAAGCAGTGCGTGACTGCAGGGTTCAGATAGAGGGAACTTTTGTTATAAGTTCTCCGAAGTGAAAATTTGGCACCGGACCCGTGCAAGGGGTGCGCAGGCTGCACAAAGACTCAGATTTGCGATTCTGAGCAAGGACATTGAAGACTGCTGCTGCAGGAAGTGCGCGGAGTCGAAGGGATTCAACACTTAGGAGTTGTTGAACGATTGCGCAAGGGGTGCACATAAATTCCTCTGGAGGAGTCAGAGTAGAGAGGCTCAAGAGGTTTATAACCCTTGTGGGTATCGTCAAAGAAGAGCACATGAAGTGTGTCGTGAAACATTTCAAGAAAGAGTTTTTAGTGCAAGCGTGGAAGGCAAGTGCGAGAGGAAGCACTTAGTCATTTTTAAGAAATCCTCGAGGAGGAGGAATCGACGGCTAGGATCCACAGAGGAGATTGACTAAGTTCCGTCAGCCGTCAGATCTTGGGGAAGTTGTGCAAGATTTAAGCCTAGCGAACAAGAGAAGGAGTCAGGGAGTCATCGGGACTTAACTCATCGAAAAATCAGGATTTCCGGTGACGAGAGAACTGTGACCGCAGGAGTCGCAAAACTCCAAATCGCGATGAAAACACTGCTACAGGGTCACCGCAGAAGACAGGTGTCATCGAGGTTTGGGACTTGGAGGGCCTCGTGAATTTGTGTAACGGGAATCACGATTTCCCGAACCGCGATTTCCCGATCGCACGGAAGTCCGAGTCATAGGCACTGGAGAGAAGGACAGGTGTCGGGGAATTCAACCTTTGTAGGGGTCAACGCAAGGTGGTATCGGGAATCGAAGAATCGAGAATTTCAAGGGCGCGAGTTTCGCGCATATCATTTCCGCGAAGTTCGAAACTCCGACGGGAGCCGGCTGTGGTCTCATGGAACGGTAGGTCATATGAGGAAGGGGCTAACCTGAAGGGGCTTGGAGCGGAGAAAGGCGCCATCATGAATCGGGGTTCGGAGATTCAGGGTGCCAGCGAAACACAACATCGCATATGTCGATATCCCGATAGGGAAATCCCCGACAGGAACGAAGAAGTATCGGCATTGAGACCCATCGGGTTTCGGAGTTTTGTATAGCACGAGGAACGTTCCCACGAGGTTCGTGATAACGCGAAACCCGATTTCCCGATAAGGCAAAGGGGAGATCACAGAGAGAGAGAGTTATGTGGGTATTGAGAGGTCCCGATAAGGGATCGGAAGAACCGTGAAGTTCTTTGGACCTAAGGGAGAGAAGGTCCTTGTGGTAGCAGGCGTGTCGGGTGGCCGTTTGCATCAAAAAAGACCATCAAAAATAGGTACACAATACCAAGGATTGATGAGCTGCTAGATGAGTTGCATGGAGCTGTCTACTTCACAAAGATTGACCTTTGTTCTGGCTATCATCAGATCAAGATGAGGGAGGAGGACATCTAAAAAACAGCCTTCAGATGTCATTACGACCACTATGATTTTTTGGTGATTCTCTTTGAGTTAACCAACACCCCAGCTACGTTCCAATCTTGTATGAACCATGTGTTCAACAGGCAGTTGAGGAAGCATTTGCTAGTATTTTTTCGTGACTTGCTCATTTACAACAAGACATGGGAGGAGCATCTCAGACATGTGGATCAGATTTTAACAATCATGGAGGAACAATCACTATACGCTAAGGATTCCAAATGTGAGTTTGGAATGACAGAGGTGCTTTACTTGGGTCACATCATTGGAGCAAAGGGGGTACAGGTACATCAAGAGAAAATAAAATCCATCATGGAATGGCCTACTCCTAAGACACTCACATAATTGAGAGGATTTCTGGGCATGTGCATGTACTACAGGAAATTGTCAAGGGATTTTCTCAGTTGTGTGCACCTTTGACTGATTTGACTAAGAAAGGAGCCTTCAAGTGGAATGAGGAGGCTCAAATGATGATGGACAAGATGAAGAAGGTAATGAGTACGTGCCTAGTCCTGGCCCTTCCAAATTTCAGCCTACCTTTTACCTTGGAGTGTGATGCCTCAAGAGAAGGGATAGGGGTCGTACTGATGTAGAATAGGCATCCTCTTGCCTATGAGAGTCGGAAACTCAGGGGTCCCAAGCTACTCTACAACATTTATGAAAAAGAAATGTTGGCTATCATGCATGCCCTAGCCAAATTCTGGAAATACTTGGTAGGTGCATGGTTTGTGGTCAAGTCAGATCATAACAATCTCAAATACCTATTGGAGCAGAAGGACTTGAATGAGAGACAATAGAAATGGGAAAGCAGAATACAGGCCTACGACTTTGACATTGAATTTGTCAAAGGGAAGAACGATGTGGTGGCTGATGTATTATCCAGGAGGCCATCCATCTTTTCCATGACAAAGGTATCAGTTGACTGGAAACACCATCTGGTGATGGAATATGCAAAGGGTCAGTTCGCGTGTCAGTTATTGGATGGGCAGGTACAAGGTGATAATTTCAGGGTTATAAATGACCTCATCTAGTACAAGGACCGCATCTTCTTGGTTCCTAGATCAGCCTTCAAGGCCAAGGTATTGCAGGTGTACCATGACTCACCGATGGCAGGACACCAGGGGATCAGCAAGACGTACAGACAGGTGAGGGAAAGGTTCTCATGGAAGGGCCTCAAGGAGGATGTGATAAAGCACGTCAAGGAGTGTACTACATGTCAGGAGAACAAGAATGAGCACACGCACCCAACAGGACTACTGCAACCCTTACCCATTCCGGAGCACAAGTGGAAAAGCATATCCATGGATTTCATCACTGGGTTGCCAAAGACACAAGGGAAGGACTGTAATTTTGTAGTAGTGGACAAGTTGATGAATTTTACACACTTCTTCGCCATAACTACTGACTTCAGTGCATCACAGGTGGCCAAACCATTTTTTAGGGAGATTTTCAAGTTGCATGGCCTACCCAAGACCATTGTCAGTGACTGGGATAGCAGGTCCATGAGTACATTTTGGCAGGAGTTATTCAGATTGGTTGGTACGACCTTGACTCCTAATACCAACTATCATCCTCAGACGGATGGACAGATCGAGATAGTCAACAAGTGGGTGGAAGGATATCTCAGAAATTATGTGGCGGGGCAACAGAAAGCGTGGGCCAGATGGTTGCACTTGGGAGAGTATTTCTACAACACCACCCAGCATATGTCCATAGGCATGTCACCATTCAGGGCCTTGTATAACTATGATACTTTATCTTTTGTGGAGATTGCTTTCGAGGACAGACAAGTTCCCATGGTACGGGATTGGATACAACAGAGCCAAGATATTCTCAGGGAGCTGAAGGATCATCTACAGAGAGCACAGAACCAGCAAAAGGTCCAAGCAGACAAGCACATAGTTGATCGTACTTTTGAGGTTGGTGACTTAGTTTATCTAAGGCTCCAACCATACAGACAAGCTTCCATAAAAATAAGCGAAGCAAAGAAGCTACAACCACGTTTCTTTGGGCCCTACAGAGTCAACAGGAAGATAGGGGCCATAGCTTATGAGCTGGAGTTTCCACAGGGCAACAGGATACACAACGTCTTCCATGTCTCCTGCCTCAAGAAAGACATAGGCCAACACATCACACCCATTGAGGTATTACCTCCCATGGATGCAGAAGGACATCTTGTTTTGATTCTAGAGGAGATATTGGAGGTCTGAGAGAAGAGGATCAGGAACAGAAGCATCAAGGAGTACCTGATCAAATGGAAGGATCTACCCATTGAGGATGCTACATGGGAAAGTGAACAAGTGGTGAGAGAAACAAGTTTGGAATTGCTTGAGGATAAACAATTTCTAGCAGGGGAGACTGTAATGTCTCCCACCTCTTGATAAAGAGGTATTGAGGAGACTCAGTGGCCTAGGCATCCCCACTAGGCCATAGTCTCACTCTAAGGGGAAATGTCAACTAGACTAAGGTTATGTTCTTGAGTTGACTTGAGAAAAAGGTAAAAAAGGAGTAAAAGATAACTCAATGAAATAATAGAAGCACTGGAAGAGTTAACCCTGGGAGTTAATCTAAGTCAATAGAGAAATAGAAGAAAAAGTATAAATAGAAGGTTGGGGCGCACCTATGAGGCATTCTGGATTTTGGTATTTGCTTGTTATTGCTCTTGAGCATACAGTTTGGGGGTTTTCCTGTTACAAACCCTTGTGAGCAACTCAGTGGCGAAAGATCCACTCACCTTGTTCCAAAGATTGGTCTCGGGGATGAAAGACTCCACCCACACCATTCTACACTCATCACATATCCACCAATAGATTCAGAAAAGCAACAGGGTCGTACTATTTAGGATTTTCCAGCAAGGCCGCATCATTATCTAAAGGAGAGCTCGATCCAGCTGATCAGGAGAGACGTTGGGCATTCCAACAATTGGGTTTTACTTACAGGTTCTAAACCATCACTATAAGGGTTTCTTTGAAGAGTTATCATCATTAGATCTTCATCTACAGCTTGGGACGACTTTAAGGCTAGGAGGACGTCCTGTGATTCAATATTTCTCAGATCTAGGGTACCTAGAATCTAGATTTGAAACTTCTCCCACGGGTTTTCCATAGCCCGATCTATATTCCTGGAGATTTTTAGAGCATTTGGAGGCCTCCTTCAGCAGGGCCGAGTTACCTAGGGTTCCAAGCATCCAGCAGGGTGCAACTTCATTAGAGGATTTAGTATTTGGAGGGGTTGGCCTTAGCATTTCGGCCTGAGACATTAGGAGGGAGATCTTATCATCCTGATCTATCAATTGGCAGAGTTTGGGCTCATTTGTAGTCTGCCTTCATCAGGGCTGATTTATTGAGGGTTTCAGCCTTCTACTGGAGCGTGGCATCCTTCATCTTGAGGAGTTTGGTATTCATACAGCTCAGATCTGTTTTGTATTGACCTTCATTTCTTATCCAGCCTTTGGAGGCAACCTTTGTATTAGCAAGAGAATTTTGCAGTAGCTCATATCTATTATCTATTGGGGCCATCTGAGGATTATTCTAGATCTGGTCTCTATTGTATCTAATTCATGCTTCTTATAATAAAGGTCAGATCTATGCTTGTGTTTTCTATATTTTGAATATGTTGTGATCTTGCCTATGTTGGATGAATCTTGTATAAACACCATTTAAATAACTGGAACACTTCAATAGCCACCTGCACATCAAACACGTCAGTGGTAGTTAGTGATTCCAAGCCAAAAAATTGGCTTGGGATCATTACATAAATGTCATTAAAGTTAGGGGCTCTCGTGATATCTCAAATTTATACATGAAGTTCATTAAGTCGAAACACCATATTATTATCTTAAATATTTTTAGCACACATTTATGAACAGTGACTTAACATGGATGGAAAATATATTACTATCATATTGCATTTTACTTTCTATGAAACATAGAAATCCAATTGAATAGGTATTGAAAGCCAATGAAACCAAAATTTGTAAAGCAACCAAACCTCAAAGATTCCCAAGGCCTTATGAAGAAGTAAGGATTTTTTAGGTTCATAAGTTTATTCAAATGGGCCATGTTGTGAAATAAAATCAAAGAAATCAATCTTGTGTTGTAGTAATATAAGAATTAAATATTCCATTGAGAGTAGAAGAGCCATGTTGAGTTCATTAGGGTTCAAAATCCTATGATTATTGTTGATTGGTTTCTTGGGCATTGAAGGCCAAATTGGATTATTCTAGTTTGTCACTATTAGAAGAGGAAGATGACCATTCAAGTGATAGAGAAGGATATCTGCTACCCTATGCACATTGAAGGAGCTTGCTCTAAATTCAAGAGCCATAGTCAAAATAAAAAAATTACTAGAGTGGGAAGAAAAGAGGAGAAATCAAGCATACCTGGCTTGAGTTGGAGACGATGTTCAGATCTTGTAGATACTTGGTGCTCTGTTCCTTTAAATTTTCCCAATAACTGTAAAACCGCGAGGTGCAGTGTGGTCTAAATGGTCACAAATTGTGCCTGTAGGCCCTTAAAAAGGGCCCAACAAGAACATGCACACTTTCCTAGGAATGAAAACGTGTTCTTGAGAATGCGCACATGTTCCTGGGAATGCACCTATGAGGCTCCCTGAGTGGAGGTTCGGGGCTTTTCGAGCCCATCACAATATGAGGCTCGTTGAGTGGAGGTTCGGGGTTTTTCGAGCCCATCACAACATGAACGCTTGCGCGGGCATTCCGTCTTGTGTTCACCTCGTTTCCACTTTATCGTCCACCAACTTGGTTCACTCACCCAACTATATTATAAAAATTGTTATAATTATTTAAGATAATTTACTACAACCTCAATTTCTATAATCAAATTTAAATTAAATGCACACTTATCATTTACTTGTCTTTTGAAGGTGGAAAAAAAAATCATAACTTACGTATCAACCAATAATGAGAATAGAACCAATTGTGAAAATGACAGTCACTAATTGTTATCAACAAAAAAATGTTACAATTAATAAATTTATTATTATTTTTTTAATTTTGATAATTTTAATTTCCATATTTCATATTATGACAATATATAACAATTTTATAAATTTGCAAATTTTTTTAAATGATAAAAAAAATTCAACTATATCATAAATCGTTATAATTATTTAAAATAAATTATTATAGTTTTGATTTCTATAATCAAATTTAAATCAAATATACACTTGTCATTTATTTGTCTTAAGGTGGAAAAACCTATATTAACTCACTTCACAAATTAACTCACTTGTGAAATGATGGTGATGATAGCCATCACTAAGTGCTATTTTTATTTTTTAAAGATTTTATTGGGCCATTAGCATCTTTCCTTATATCCAAGGAAGATAAAGTCTTAACAAATAAAGAATAGTTTTGAATCTATTTTAAAAAGGAAATTAATGATTATCATTTTATTTATATTTTATAGTGGATAAATAGACTTTGAAATTTAATTTTAAATTATATAACACTTAATTGTACCAATAAATATAAAAAATCACTAATAACCATTTTCACATTTAATTAAAAATAAACCAAATTTTCGTAAACTATTTTATTTAGTAGGCTTGAGTCTACAATATCAAAAGAAAAGAAAATGCAATGCACTTTAATATACTCAAAATGTAGCCATTCTTGTAATGTAAAAAGAAGTCTCAAGGTGGATTCTCACCCCGATTTATAGTGATAGCGGACATGTATACACTCAAAATGTAACTTCAATATACCTTAAAATACATAATGTAACTTCAATATATCTTAAAATACGTAAAAATGTCAATGATGAGTTTCATGGTTACTTGGTTTATTAATAATAACAAATAAGATATATTATATAAATGGAAGGAAATATGTAAAAAGAAGTCTCAAGGTCGATTCACACCCAGGTTTACCTATGCTCCATTCTTGTTGGCTGCATGAAAACACCTAGGATTATAGTGATAACAGACTCAAAATATAACTTCAATATACCTTAAAATACATAATGTAAATTCAATATATCTTAAGATACATAAAATGTCAATGATGAGTTTCATGGTTACTTGGTTTATTAATAATAACACATAAAATATATTAAAAATTAATCAAAATATTCCAAATATAAAAATGTAAATTAATTTTATATTTATTTTTGAAGAAAAAAAAAATGTCATTATCTAACCAATCACGTTAAAAACGCAGCTTCAAAAATTACCATTACGGAGAGCAAAATACCCCACCCAACAACATTTGACATCCCATATTATCACAATTCAAAATATTAAAAAAAAATACAATTATAATTATTTTTATAACTTTTTATTTGAACGGACTTTATATTCCTATATAAAAAAGAATGAAGTACTGAAAACATATATGGAAGATTCGTTAAACTTTCAAACCTACTTATTATCTTTGAAAAAATATCTTTATATAATTATAAACTTTTAACTTAATCCAGGTTAAAAATGGTGGGATTCAATCTTGGTAAGAAGATTAACTTTTTATGCGAAAGTTTAGGATATAATGATTAACTTTTAACACAAAAGTCCACGATAACTTTAATGGGTCAAATAAAATCACACCATGTGTGTAAAGGCTTTTTTAATTTGTCACTTAATAAAGAAAAAGAAAAAACAACAAGAAAAACACCTCACACCTTTCAACTCATACCAAATATGTACAATGGGATAACGAGTGGCAAGATCATGAATTAACACGTTGAAAAGGATGGTAACTCCTTTTTCAACTAGTGTGTATAGATTGATGAGTAGATTTGCCTCAATCATAATCCAAAAAGAAACTCAAAACCTCTCCATATACATGGGATTTTACCTACATAACAACTTCGTAAAAAAAAATAATTATAAAATATAAAAATTATATTCTTAAAGTAAATTTTATAATGTCTTAATTTAATTTAGATGTTGAATTTCTTATAAAAAAAATTCAATAAAAAATTAAGTCAAATTATATTACTAAAAATATAATTTTCGTACATCTTCAAAACCATAATAGATGATTATAGTACTAGTCCATAAACCATGTTAAAAAATATTACAAACATTATCAATAGGTAGGCTGTAAAATGAGAAACAAAACAGAGGTAAAAACCTCAATTAAAAAGCAAATAAAAAGCAGAAAAGAAAATTAAACCAAATGTGGCAAGTTCAGAAAGAACTTCAAAGTGATTATCCAACACAACCCCCAAAAGAAGTCAAACTGTTAAACAATAAACCGCATGACCTCAAAGCTCTGGTTCAAAACCTCTTCTAACCAAAGTGGAAAAGGTTAAGATAGACCAAAAAAACACAAAACCCCAATGCAACAAACCCCAAAAACCTCCATCAAAACACCAAAACCACCAAAAACACCCTACAACTTACAACTGGAGTACAACTGGAGTAATGGCTGAGATCGAAACAGCGTATAGAAAATGCAAAGAATAACTTCGTCGCTGAAACAGGAGTTCTAAAACACCACCTTCAACCGAGCACCGCCACACCGCAGGCACTCAGGGAAAAACGCCCCTCCTCCACCACCACCTGACCCACCTACGCCCTGCTTCCGCCGCTCCGCTTCGCAAGTCTGCATGCCCTGGTTGCATTCGCCCTCGCCCCTGCTTGCCCAGTCCCGCAGCCTCGCCCTCGTCCGCGGCCGCAGTCTCCCTGGAAGTGGCTCACGCCTTCTCCCGCGCTCGCCCATCTCCAAGGAAAACAGGGATGCGGCTAGCGAAACCTAGCCGCAGAGCCCCCAGCTACCTTTACAATTGTGAATTTCTTATATTTATAAGAACGGAGATGCCATTAGAGTATTTGGCAAGTTTATATGATCTTTTGTCAAATACATATAGTTCGGCTTTATATTAAAATGTATAACAAAATTATGTAGCAAGAAGATTCGACTACAGATTTTAACAAAGTACGAAGTTACAGCGATCCACTAACCGACCAACCAAGTACAAAAGATAGTTTACACGAATCTGATATTTACTGGCTCTATTACAACACGGGCAAGAATGCCGGGCCCAGTAACAGCAAACGAAAACACACCAGAAGCAAACAAGCATTTTGGAAACCAGATGGATTGGACTGCTCTGCAGTTTACATTTACACATCCTATAATACCTTTAACTTAGAGGCCAGACTGGCTGAACCACTTCTTGCAATTATAGACTGAGCAGAAGGCCTGCAAACAAGTCACCGCCAAAAGTATCGCTGCAGCTACCAGAGACAGGAATTTCCACGACCCGAATATGCGTTCGTTCACAAACTCCACCACAACAACATTCCATTTTCTGTTATAATGGGTGTTAATGTCCTTTATAACTTTGTCCAGATATGCAACTTTTGTGAGACGAACAGACTTACCCATGCTATTCCACAGACTCGCAACCTCTCCATCGCTTTGGAGGTGGTTTGAAATAACTCCGCTCTGTGTCAGCAATCTAACATCTTCTTCTCTGTCGATCATCCCGTTCATGAAATCGATGTATCGTGTGAAAACCAGCGCTCCTGGAGCCGCAGAAGCCTCTAATGCCACCAGATTTCTCAATATTACCTCCGTGTTGGTATCCAACTTTACTTTGGGGAGGTAAAGCGTGGCAGTCTTCTCATCAAATTGTATTGTGGTGAGGTCGCCGTCGGTAGGAACGAATTTGACTCCCGCAGAGTATAAATCGGCCACAGATGGAATAGCTAGTTCCTCTCGCGTGGGCGGTATGATCTTAACGGAGGATTCGTCGCCCTTCCCCTCTCCGTCTCCTTCTCCTTCCTCAGATTTGATGTCATCTTTATCGACAAAAAGAGCCAAGGGTTTCTTCAGGGCACTCAGAACAGGCAAATTCCCAATAATAGAAAGAAGACGTAGGGGTAACTTCATAAGAAATCGCAGAGGCCTCCCGTTCAGCACTCGCCGAGGCAGCTCTGTAAGAAATCGAAAGGGACCTACCTTAATAGAAGAGAGAGTCTTCCATAGCAAACTGAACGCCTTTGTAACAGTTGACATGTCCTCTGTATCAGGCGCATCGTTTCCTTCCTCAGTCCAATTTGGATTTTGACTGCTGGAAACAGGGACGACAGCGTAATATAGCACCTCGAGCACATGCCCTCTCTCGTTTATATGGAGATTTGAATTCTCAGGCAACTTGAAGCTGAAAGGCGATAATTCTTGGCACACGAGCCTCAGCAGGCTGGAGAGCCTCTCCTCTGCCTTGGCTTTAGAACCCAACTGCAACTCCAAAAGATTTTGCAGAAGAAAGAGCGGCAATTGATTTTCCAGCATCATCAGATCTCTGAAAATGGAGTTGTGGGCAGAGCCGGTACCAGTCGGATGTAAGACTCGTCCCAGCTGCTTGACGTCCACGTCCCAGCTTTTATCGGCGTGTCTGACATAAAACTGCAAACACTCGAGAAGAAAGGTGGCGTCCAGAGCCATGATCCACGCCAAGGTTTCTTCCTTATAGTCGATGAACTTGTGATAGCAGCTCCGGATTTGCCAATCGTACTTCTTAAATTCCTCCACAACGACAGGCTCAAACTTGCGTCCGTTGATTCTTTTCTGAAATCTGCGAGCAGATGCCAGTTTGTAGCGCTCCATATCATAGAGCTCAGATCTCCAGTGATGATAGGGGCCGATAGAAACGGATTGAGGAGTGTACGCTTCGGGCATCTGTGCCAATAACTCTTTCGGCACATTAAAGATTGACATACAGAACTCCTCCTCTTCTTTATCTTGTTGTAGTATATCCAGACTTTCCTTGATCTGAATAACCCAACCGTTCTCATCGATCTTCAGTTGAACGTTAGCGTTGGTTTCCATTTTGCAAGTCGGAGTAAAGGAGCCACACTCAAAGAAATGAAAAGAGTTGGGAAATATACCTCTGAGAGAGTCGAGTGACTACGCAGCCTTATATGGAACTCATTTGGTGGATGAATACAGAGGATGGAGGTATTAGCCCGTAAACCCTTGCAGTTTCAGACCGACAATATACAGTGTGTTATTCCACACTATCTTCACATGCTTTCTATATTTTCCAATGTGACGTTTGCCACGACATGGACCATGAGTTACTTGGCAGGGTAATGTACCAAATTGTGCTATTGGGGCACACATACAAATATTGAATGTAAGTAAATAAATAGATGATTCACGCTTTTTTCATGCGCTTGACTAGTTGAACTATATGAAATTTGCTATTGGTTAGTGTTATTAATATTTTAGAAATGCAAACTAGTCAAGCGCAAATTAATTAAAAAAACATAAAATATAAAAAATTCAAATTAATTTATAATCATTTTAGTTTCGAATTTGATATCTAAATTTTAAAAATAAGTTAATGATTGAGTTCTATTTAAAATTTAATGTGAAAAAGTTTAAAAAATAAATTTAAATTATTATATAATATAATATAATATTAATCACTTTTTATTATAATAATTTAATATTAATAACACTAATCTTAACTTTTTTAATAATTAATATTTATATTAATTATTAATAGAGTTAGGATTAGTGTTATTAATATTAAATTATTATAGTAAAATGTAATTAATATTATATTATATTATTAATAGTAAAAGTTAACTATAACCATTAACTATATTAATAGTTATTAATATAGTTATAATTAATATGTTAATAATATTAATCATTAACTATACTAACCCTAACTATATTAACTACATTAAACTTAACTCTAATAACTTAAACCCTATCAATTAATATATTATGAATAACCCTAACTCTAAAACATCCAAAATTGCAAAACTTATTATTTTATTAATATACCTTGTTAATATATTTAAATATATATTCAAACATATATATGTCTAATAACGTGGCCGTTATGAGTTAATATTAACATTACACTCTGCCCATTCACAATTAGCTGTAGATGGCAGTCAAGACGCACACAGTATTTGGGAAGTGAAGGCGAATTAAAGTTTTGAAAATCATTGTTATTTTTGTGCCCTAGAGCACAAAGAGGAGTTCAACGAGGAACCTACTGTTGCCTCATCCCTGTGCAATTTTCAAAACTATAAAATTAAACTTTTAATAAACGCAGGGGGGAAATTGAAACGCGGAGGGAATCCACGCGGCCATAAGCATCCGCCTGGTAAAAAAATGACGGTGCTCTTGGCATTCAATTTCACTGTTAATTGAAACGTATGTCATATCCATCTGCCTAGTAATAATAATTTCTGTTGTTATTTTTTAATCATTAAATATGGCAATCTGGTGGTGAGCAAGTAAATTTTGAATTTTATTTAATAAATGTGAAAAAGTAATCACATAAATGTACCTCTTTATAAATGAGCGAAAGTTAATTTATCAAAATCTTATCCATTGATTAGAGAGAACAACTAAGAATATGTCAGTGTCTTCAATTCCCAACCCTAAAATTGTAATTTATGATTAAAAAGTTGATTAATCCACAGATTCCAATAAGAAAACACCTATCAACATAATAAATCAATTATTCATGCTTTTTTCATATGCTTGACTAGTTAAAATATATACCACACTATAGTACCATCGAACTAGAATGTACATATGAATTATAGTTCCATCGAACTACAGTATACATATGAATTCTATGAGAATTAATGTTTATTCACATGTACTAGGTTACATATTTAATGTTGGGTTTAATCTTTATTTAATTATTAATTTAATTTATGTATTTTTTATATCAATTTTATGTAAAAATATAAAAATGTATGTAAACTAATTTTACAATCAATAAATAAAAAATAATGTGAATATAAATATAATTACTAAAGTCATTGTGGGTTTAATACAGTTTGAGTGGGTCTAATGGTTAAGAATATGTGTTTTTTCTGAAGAGGTCACAAGTTCAAATCTTTGTCCCACAAACAAGGGGGTCTCTTACACCAATTTGATGTGATGGCTTGGCCGTGACCTTAAAAATAGATTATTATTATTATTATTATTTAGGAGTCTATCTTTTCTTTATTTTTTCTTTTCACTCTATTCACCATATGTATTCATTATTTTAATGATATTTTAAATTTAAATTTTCTTTTTAATAGTGTGATTTTATAATATATTCTATAATTGATAATAATTTCCACTTTCTATTTTATATAACATTATTGAAAAATATATCTTTGAATTAAATTTATTTTATGAACATTTAAACATAGCCTAATTTTGTTTAATCAAATAGCTTTTATTTTTATAAATATTTTCTCCTAATTAAATATCCCCACTTTACTACTTATTTTGTACAGCCTCAAACATTTATAGATATACTAAGTATAATTGTTTAAAGGAAAATAAAACTTATTTAAAGAAAAGTAAATGGTGTAAAATGTAAAGGAATAATAACGCAAGAGATTACCACTAACATAAGTCAAGTCTTGATAATGCTAAAAAACTCGTACGGGCTTTCTTCCGAGCATCGGCATAGATTGACGAAAGAGCGATCTTATCCAACAATCATGTAAAGCATATGCTTAAAGCTATTGTCCACGTTTTCTTAATTATTTCATGAAAGGAATACTTTTAATTAATTAAATTTTGCTCAATACTCATATAAATTATATACTTAAAGCTACTATTCGCATTTTATTAAAGAAGGATTTTTAATTAATTAATAATTAATAAAAGGAGTCAACGTCTACTCAAAATAAAAGAATTATTCAAAGTGTGGCATCATAGATCGACCTCCAATCGGGGATACCGTGCCCTCTTCAAATTCTGAAAACCTATTTTATTGCCATTATGATGGATGAACTTTTAAAAGTTCAATAAAATATAAACCATGATGGGTGAAATTTCAGTTAAAGAAATCCACAGTGATTTATTGCGTCTCCATAAGTGGGCATACTTCCAATGAAAAATGCGTGCATGGTAGTGTTGTTTTCAATATTTAAAATTTTCGGTTAGGAAATATTTAAAATTTTCAGTAGGAAATATCTTTACAAAGTGTAATAAAGTTAAAGTCGGAATATGAAAATAGCACATGAAAATAGCATATTATTAGTATTTGAGATTGAATTTAAAGGTATTAAAATTTGAATTTTACATATTAGCTTTGAGTTTATAATCCTTTGTTATAAAAATGAGAAAGCAAAAAATATAACTATGTATATAACACGTTAATATTATTTGACATGCTTGTGTTGGCGTATACAATAACATGTTTATGTTTGTATTAGTGTACATAATAATGACTAGACTAGAGGTAAATATATGTTCAATGCAACTTTGCCAAAATATGTCTTTCACTTATAACATCTAAGTAAAAGGTGATTAAATTGAATGATTTTAATACATTTTTATACGATTAGGGTGAGTGTAAGAAGTTTGTGGTCGAAAAAGTGGCAAGACCATGAATAAGAACACGCACTCACAAGAATGCATGCGTGTTTGTGTTCCTATAGCTATAAGTTCGGTTGTGGTCAAACCTCCATGTGGATTGTCACATAGGTTAAGAAGTAAGAGTGCATGCATACTCTTAAAAACGTGTCCGCGCTCTTAAGAATGTGTGTGGTTCATTCTGGTGTTTTTTAATAAACGACTCAAGAGCGATTTTGTGCATATTGTGCACAAAATCACGCTCGTGTTTCTCATTGGGAAAATAGAGTGAAGAGAGGAGGAAGAAAGGGAGGATCTTTCCAGCACCATTGTCACCGTGTATGTTACCTTTATTTTAACTTTAATCTAATTTAGTCATTATAATTTAGTATTTTGCTCCCAATAATCTAAATTGAAAAAAATATTGTAATTTAGTATTTTAAATTAAAAAGGAAACTAATTTACATGCCATGGCTGTTAAATTGCAGCATATACAATATAATGAAACCCCAAGAAAATTTAAACCCCTCACAATAAAACCAAGAAGACCAAAACCCCAACCCACCACCACCACCACACAATGTAAACAGTGAAATTGATGAGGAGTTGGTGATATTAAGAAACCTTGAGAAACAGTTAAGGGAGACTAGAGAACCTAGCAGAGTCTCCTTGGCCACTTCTTTGGACATCATTGTGCAGTGCATTGCAAGTGTCCAAGCGAAATTTACATCTATTTATAACTATAGGAAAAGAAAGTACGAGTATTATAACACTAGTTTGGACAGAAACCAAATCAAAGAACTGGGCATTTCAAAACAACAAATATTGTCTATTTTTAGGGATCCTATAAATGGACAAAAACTACCATTGACTAGGAAACACATATCCATTGACTAGTGCATCCATCCCCACATTAGTCAAAACTAGATGGATAGGTGGTACATGGTTTTTGACAAACCTCCCTGCAATAATAGGGAGATTCCCTTATATTTTCTAAGGAAATTATGGGTTGATTTTATTATGGGTAAACATGTCAACTACTTTGACATTAGTGACTTCCATGGGGTGGGTTGAGGGTTCGCACAGGACCGAGACTAGGCAAGGCACGACCCCAAGTTAGGTCCTCATCCCCCTAGTCGAAGGCCTGAGTACCCTGCCCAACATCGTCCTATTGCAGAGAACTTGCAACAGGTACATCTAGCCATCTCATCATTGACTCGTAGCCCAGTGCAACACAATAGCTTTGTTGTAGTATTTTGACTAGAGGTGCATGCCAGTGACATTGATAGGGGGTTTGGAGCGTCAACATGCAAAGGAGAGTACAATGAGGAGAGGGCACATGGACATAGTAGTTGTCCATGTGAACCTCACAGATGCTCCAGTTGCGAGAAGACGTGATATGGGCCTATAGAGCCCACTAGACAAAATAGCTTCATGGAGGAGGTTAGTATCTTAACCATTTTTTGTGTTTTTCATCGTTATATATTTATTTTGTATTTTGTGTATTTATATAGATATGTGATTGTATGTTGTTTTGCAGTTGTTGTGTCCCAACAACAGACCCTCTACACCTATGGATGCATCAATGCCTAGCCCCGCCACTGATGCAGCAGTAGAGGCATCATGTTCATTGGGTGCATCGTACACACATGTATGTATCACATTTGATAGATTCAACAGTCATTTCTTTATTTTATGACATCCTCAAAAAATTTATATGTTCTCTTGTTTTTACAGGATTTGGCACCAGGCGATGTCGGGGATTGTCCATCTAGGATGGACAAGTCACCAGCATCACAGGTATCATGTGTAAAGTTAAATATCGTATAATTCTCAAATTGTTTGTGTTAATGTTTTGGAATTTTAGTATTTTGTATTAATAGTTCAATTGTATTCATATGTATGCAGGTCATCGATATATTTGCTAGGTATAGTAGTATTGCACCCCTTGGGCACCTTGGTGTTTCTTCTGGGTTTCCATTCTTCAGGCCTAGAGAAGCAGACCCCCGAAACTTAGCCCAGGGCCTGCTCATGATCAATCTAATCTGCCCTTGAGTCTAATTGACTCTTTGATTTCCCCTCAGGAAATATCTCATACCCTCAAGGTGTATCCACAGGTCCTTATGAGTTGAGCCTGCGTGAACAAACACCAGGCGCCAACCCAAATCTCCTTGGCCACAATAAATTGTCGCGCCTTCATGAATTCGGGACTTTGGATCTCATGATTTTGCAATCCTTGATGTCGAGAGTTCTGTCTCTGCAACCCCCGAAACCCGAATTGTCGATTCGCCGAAATAATTTGACACGTCCTCCTCCACAGTCGTATTGCGTTTCGCGATATCTGGAATCCCAGAATAAAGAATCCTACCTCTTGTCTTCTAAATCCCCAAAATGTCGAACTCCAATGTGCTCAGTAAAGACTGGCTACCCTATAGGGCTTTTCGCCGATTCGGAGTTTCAGACTTCGCGCCTTCGTGAGTCCTGATGCAAGACTTCCGGCTCTCCAACCTGCGAAACCTCGAAATATTCAACGAAGTTTGACTCCACCTGATGGCAAGTATGCCACCTATCTTCTTCGCTAACTTCAACTTTTGATGTGGATTCCTGCCACCTGTCACCCATGCGATCCCCACCTAAAAGATGTGCCACACATTCAAATGAGCTCTTGGCTCTCGCTACTTCGCAACTCCGGTAGTTGAAAACTGACTCCTCTAATCCCTGACACCCGAAGTGCCAAAATCCCGAAACGTCACCCCAACTCTTGTCGCAACTCCCGACTTCGGGACTTTCATTTCTCTGTACTCAACTTCTTGTCGTTTAGAACCCCGAAATGTCGAAATGATCTGACGGCTCAGACTGTTCATGATCAATGGTCCATGTTGATTCCTACCTCTTGAAGGGTGGATTAATCTAGCACTTAATTCCCTCGTAGCTTCACTGGATCCCACGGTCCCCGTGACTTTGTGAATTCTCCACAGAGAATTTTGACCGCTCGTTTGCTCATTAACAACTTCTGTGAAATAAACCAATGTTATTGTATGAACTTGACTCCTGTAAAGCAACTTCAGTCTGTCTCTTTCTGAAGTACTTAAATCCCTGAATTCCCTTAAAGTATTTAAAGGGGTTATCTCTCTTGGGCTTTCTTTGGCAACTTCAAGCCTCGAAAGATCTCTTGCACTCACTCCTTGCGGAAACCTGTCAAATACTCCTGGGTATTTGATCTTTTCGTCTCTGTGCACTCTTTGCAACAAGAATCCTTCAACTCTCTCCTTGGTTGATAAGTTCTAAGCTTTCAAACAGCCTGCGCACACCTTGCACAACTCCTGTGCTTCACCTGCACTTCTACTGGAATGAGAACAATGGTATCCCTCCTAAGCTTTCAGAGATAAACTCTGAACCTTTGTCAGCGCACTCCTTGCAGACACTTCACTGCACTCCTTGCAGGAACTTCTCTCACTCAGGAAGAGAAACAATTAAAACTCATTCTCTCTCTCTTTCTCAGACTTCAAACATTAACATGAAATCATACATACACACAATATTAAACAAAGGCATAACAGAGAGATTAAAATGATTGTAAGAATATCATTTACCATGTATAAACAAAAAACATCATAACACCATGAATTCTGATTCAAAGCTTCATTCATTAATTCAAAGCTCCTGTACATGGACTTCTCTTCTACAGCTCTCTCTTCTTCTGAGTATGCTTATGATACAATACTCTCATCCTACAATAATACAAGAATGAGGGTGTCTATATCCGTTCTCCCTCCTTCTCTTCTAAACTGTCTAATCTATCATTCAAGCCTACCTACTTTCATTAACTACGCATAAATGCCTTAACCTTCTATAGATGAGAGTGAATCGCTCATGATCTGTTTACAATGTGTAAGTATGCTTTCCCTTTAACCATTACATTAATGTTTCAAAACGTGAGAAACTCTTTGTTGCGCTTTCCAGCTGTTTTTTCGCCTCCACTCTCGCTTGATTGTTTACGATGCTCCTGCATCATACTCCCTCTCTTGAAAATTTTCATGAACTCCTGTTCATGAGTTCTTGCATGGTCTATCCATGCTTGTGAAATTCTGCTTCATCTTCCCAACTGGCATCTTCAACTGGATGTCCCTTCCACCTGACCAAGTATTCAAAATACTCCTTCCTCCTGGTCTTTTTGCTTACTCTCTTGTCAATTATGCTTTCCATTTGTGGATTTTCAGCTACAAGCATCTGCTTTGTCCATTGAACCTCTGTCTGTTCATCCCCTAGTTATTCAGTTGTATATGGGTACAAATCTACAACATTGAATATCGGTGAGATTCTGATCCCATCAGGTAATTCAATCTCATATGCATTTGCCCCAAATTTCTTCATGACCCTGCATGGACCAATCTTCTTCATCTTTAATTTATTATATGTTCCCCTTGGGAACCTTTCCTTCCTCAGATGTGCAAGAATCAGATCACCAACTTCAAATTGAAGTTCTCACCTGTGTTGATCTGCTCTGCGCTTGTATTCTTGGTTTGAATTCTGTAATCGCTCCCTAACTTGACTATGAAGCTCCTTCATCACTTCTGCAAAATTCTCTGCACTAGCACTTCTGAATTCTGATTTCTCTGAATCTTTTAATTCAGAAACTCCCCTTGGCTGCATTCCATATACAATCTGGAATGGGCTTTGTCCCGTGCTTCTGTTGAATGAGTCATTGTAAGCAAATTCTGCCTGTGGTAGAATGTGATCCCACTGACTGTGGTGTTTAGTCACTAGGCTCCTCAACAAATCCCCCATGCTTTTGTTCACAACTTCTATTTTTCCATCCGTTTGAGGATGATACGCTGAGATAAATGACAAACTTGTCCCCAGCTTCTTCCATAAAGTCATCCAGAAGTGTCCCACGAACTTGGTATCTTGATCAGAAACTATGCTCCTTGGCAAGCCGTGAAGTCTAACGAATTCTTTGAAAAACAGGTTTGCAATGTGAGTTGCGTCGCTGGTTTTCTGGCATGGTAGGAAATGTCCCATCTTTGAAAATTTGTCGACTACCACAAAGATCGAATCATATCCTCTTTGTGTTCTTGGCAGTCCCAATACGAAATCCATGTTCACTGCATCCCATGGCCTCTCTGGTATGGGTAATGGCTGGTATAACCCTGTGTTTTGTCTTTTTCCTTTTGTGTGCTAACAAATCCTACATCTGTCCACAAAATTCTTAACATATGTCCTCATCCCTGGCCAAAAATATGTGCCATTCAACTTTGAGAACGTTTTTTCATGGCCGAAATGTCTGGCCAATCCTCCACTGTGTTTTTCTTTCAACAAATTCTCCCTCATGGAGCATTTTGGAATACATAACTGGTTGCCCCTGAATAATAATCCATCCTGGATCATATATTTGGTCCACTGGCTTCTGTCCCTGAGAATTGGATTCTCAGATGCCTCATACACCTCCTTAAAATATGGTTCATCCTTATACATTTCTTTGAGGTTATCAAAACCCAAAGTTTTGACTCTAAATTTCTGCATTAGCAAACATTTCCCACTCAAAGAATCAACAACTTTGTTAGCAATTCCAGAAATATGCTTGATTACAAAAGTAAAATTCCGCATGTATTCAACCCATTTAGCATGCTTTTGGTTCAACTTGTCATGTTGAGTCATGAATTGAAACGCGTGATTATCATTGTACAAAACAAACTCTTTAGGAACCAAATAATGTCTCCATTTCTTCAGCGCTTGCATGACAACATAGAATTCCTTGTCATATGTGGAGTATTTAACCTTCGCTTCATTTAGTTTCTCAGTGAAGTATGCGATCTACCTATCATCTTGGCTCAAGACCACTCCTATTGCAAACCCACTCGCGTCACACCTGACCTGGAATGACTTGCTGAAATATGGAAACACCAATATTGGTTGCTCAGTGATCTTCTTCTTCAGCAGATTGAAACTCTTCTCTGCTTCCTCTATCGAATAAAAAGATTTGTGTCTTTTCTTCACCGTGTCCATCATTGGTGCGCTAATCCCACTAAAATTTTGAATGAATTTCCTGTAGAAACTAGCTAAACCATGGAAGCTTCAAACTTCAATCACACTTTTTGGCGATGGCCAATTCTTAATTGCATTCACCTTTTCCGGGTCCATCTTCAACTCATTTGCAGAGACAACAAAACCCAAATAAATGATTTATGTCCTCATAAATGTTGATTTCTTCATATTTATCAGCAATTTCTCTTGCTGCAATCTCCTCATCACTGTAGCTAAATGCTTCAAGTGCTATTCTTCTATCTTGCTGAAAATCGATATATCATCAAGGTATACAATGACAATTTTTCCTATGAAATCCTTAAGGACTTCATTCATCAATCTCATGAAAGTACTGAGCGCATTTGTTAATCCAAATGGCGTGACAAGCCATTCATACAACCCTTCATTCGTCTTGAATGTTGTCATCCATTCATCACCTTCTCTCATGCGAATCTGATAATATCCTCTTTTCAAATCAATCTTTGAAAAGAATCTTGCTCCACTCAAGCAATCCATCAAATCATCCATCCTTGGCAACGGAAACCTATATCTGATGGTAATCTTGTTGATCTCTCTTGAGTCTATACACATCCTCCAGCCCCCATCTTTCTTTGGGCTAAGTATTGTCGGAACAACACATGGACTCAAGATTTCTCGAATCAATCATTTGTCCATTAAATCCTGGACTTGTCTCTTGACTTCTTCATTCTCCTGTGGCGTTAACCTGTATGCTTCTTTGTTTGGTAAACTAGCTCCAGGTATAAGATCAATGTGGTGACTTATACTTCTGATAAGCGGCAACGAATGAGGTAGTTCATCCACTACTATGTCAGCGAAATCTTCCAACAACTTTTGGATTTCCTCTAGTAGATCATCCACTCTTGTACTTGTCAAAACAATTGTAGGCTTCCTGACCACAATAAATTGTGTGTCTTCCTTCTTCTTAACCTCATTAAGAAGTTCCTTCCCACTCATGAGAAGTACAATGTTGTTTACCTCTGGTTTCACTATTTTATCCTTAATCGGCAGCAACATGTGCGTTCTCCCATTTTTCTCCAAGGTGTATGTATTCTTTCTCCCATCATGAATCACATTCCTGTCATATTGCCACGGTCTACCCAGCAATAGATGACAAACATCCATGGGAATGACATCACATAATATTTCATCCTTATATCCTCCTATTTTAAATTCAACTAAACATTGTTTAGTGACATTTACCTGATGTCCTTTTTGTAGCCATGAAACTGTGTATGGGCTCGAATGTACGACAGTATCCAACTCCAGCTTTTCCACCATCTCTGTAGAAATGAGATTGTTTGTGCTACCACTGTCCATGATGACTTTGCATACCCTGTCCTTGGTCTTGCAAGCAGTCCAAAACAGACTGTTCCTTTGGGCTGGGTTCTCTGCCTCCTTCTCTGTCTTTAAGAGAACTTTCCTCATCATTAAGAATATTGCGCCCCCAGCATCTTCTGTCTCAACATTCCGTCCTTGAGATTTAGCAATGTGAGTCTCACCACCTTATTTGTTCTTATCTGGACACTCATAAGATTTATGTATGTTTTTCCCACAAACAAAACATTTCACCTTGCCTCCTCGGCCTCTTCCTCTTCCTCTAGCTCGAGGAAAAGTATTTCCATCAGCATACTGCCCTCTCTGTGAGCTTCCTCCTCGCTCATGCTGAGTTTGAGGTTTCTTCCCCTCTTCTTTAGATTTCTAAGTCATGTCTGGGACAAGTGTTTTGCCTCTGGCTTGACTTCTTCCTCGGCCTCTTTGACCTTGTTTTTAGCTCAGATTCTCTTCAGCTTTCATATCCATCTGATAAGCATCTTCTACAGTCCGAAGGGTTATCATGCTCATCTCATCTTGAATGTCATATATCATACCATTCATGTACCTGACAACCTTTTCATTATTTCTTTCCTGATGACCTCCCCTGATGTTGATCTTGTAGAATTCTTCAGTGTACTCCTTCACTGTCAGCAACTTCTGTCTCAAGTTCTGCATCCTCCAAAATAGAGTGATTTGATAATCCTTGGGTATGAATTTTGCTTTCATCTTTGCAACCATTCTATCTTAGCTTTTGATTTTTTTCTTGCCTTTGCAGCGTCTGTCAGCCTGCAGTTCATCCCACCATAAAGCTGCATTCCCTTTAAGTCTTGTGATAGCATGTTTGACCTTCTTGTCTTCCTCAACATCCTCATAGTCAAAGTATTTATCCAGATATCTAATCCAGTCTAGAAGCTCTTCAACGTTCAGGTTTCCTTCATATATGGGAATCTCCATCTTTTCCCTAGCACCTATCCTAGCAACAACCCTGAACAGGCGTTCGTCTGCAGCATCCTCGACTATGACTTCTTCTCCTTGTCCGACTTCATTTTCACTTTCATCCTCGCTGAAATCCCCAGTTTCAATTGTGCGCCTTTGTGTTGTCTCCATGCCATCAAGCCTAGCACATAGTTCGCGCATTTCTCTTTCCACCACTGGATCAGGCATCGCCACTAGCTTGTCTCTTCTTCTCGGCAGCATGGTTGAGAAAAATTTATCTTTTCTCCTCTCCCTTCCTCTGTTTGCAATATACAAACAGAGTCAAGCTCTAATACCACTTTGACACAGACCCCTTAAACTCAACCCAGGGTCCGCTCAGGATCAATCTAATATGCCCTTGAGTCTAATTGACTCTTTGATTTCCCCTCGAGAAATATCTCATACCCTCAAGGCGTATCCACGAGTCCTTATGAGTTGAGCCTGCGTGAACAAACACCAGGCGCCAACCCAAATCTCCTTGGCCATAATAAACTGCCGCGCCTTCGTGAATTTGGGACTTCAGATCTCGCAATTTCGCAATTCTTGATGTCGAGAGTTCCATCTGTGCAACCTCTGAAAACCGAATTACCAATTCGCCGAAATAATTGGTCGTGTCCTCCTCCATAGCCGTATCGCATTTTGCGATTTCGAGAATCCCGGAATAAAGAATCCAACCTCTTGTCTTTGAAATCCATGAAATGTCGAACTCCGATGTGCTCAGTAAAGACTAGCTTCCCTATAGGGATTTTTGTCGATTCAGAGTTTCGGACATCATGAATCTTGATGAAATACTTTCGGCTCTCCAACCTCTGAAACCTCGAAATAGTCAACAAAGTTTGACTCCACCTGATGGAAAGTACGCCACCTGTCTTCTTCGTTATCTTCAACTTCTGACGTGGATTCCTGCCACCTATCACCCTTGCGGTCCCCACCTAACAGATGTGCCACGCATTCACATGAGCTCTTGGCTCTCGCTACTTCGCAACTCTGACAGTTGAAAACTGACTCCTCTGATCCCCGACATCCGAAGTGCCAAAATCCCGAAACGTCACCCCAACTCTTGTCGCAACTCGCGACTCCGGGACTTTCGTTCCTTTGTACTCAACTTCTTGTCGTCTGGAACCCTGAAATGTTGAAATGATCTGACGGCTCAGACTATTCATGATCAACGGTCCACATTGATTCCTACCTCCTGAAGGGTGGATTCATCTATCACTTAATCCCCTCGCAGCTTCACTGGATCCCATGGTCCTCGCGACTTCGTGAATTCTCCATAGAGAATTATGACCGCTCATTTTCTCCTTGACAACTTCTGTGAAATAAACCAATGTTCTTGTCTGAACTTGACTCCTGCAAAGCAACTTCAGTCTGTCTCCTTCTAAAGTACTTAAATCCCCGACTTCCCTTAAAGTATTTAAAGGGGTTATCTTTCATGGGCTTTCTTTAGCAACTTCAAGCCTTGAAAGTTCTCTTGCACATAGTCCTTGCGGCAACCTATCAAATACTCCTCGGTATTTGATCTTTTCGGCTCTGTGCACTCCTTGCAACAAAAATCCTTCAACTCTCTCCTTGGTTGATAAGTTCTAAGATTTCAACCAGCTTGCACACACCTTGCATAGATCCTATTCTTCACCTGCACTTCTACTGGAATGAGAACAACAATATCCCTCCTGAGCTTTCAGAGATAAACTCTGAACCTTTGTCAATACACTCCTTGCATACACTTCACTACACTCCTTGCAGGAACTTCTCTCACTCAGGAAGAGAAACAATTGAAACTCATTCTCTCTCTCTTTCTCAAAGTTCAAACATTAACATGAAATCATACATACACATAGTATTAAACAAAGGCATAACAAAGAGATTAAAACGACTGCAAGCATATCATTTACCATGTATAAACATAAAACATCATAACACCATGAATTCTGATTCAAAGCTTCATTCATTAATTCAAATCTCCTGTACATGGACTTCTCTTCTATAGCTCTCTCATCTTCTGAGTATGCTTACGATACAATACTCTCATCCTACAATAATACAATAATGAGGGTGTCTATATCCGTTTTCCCTCCTGCTCTTCTAAACTGTCTAATCTATCATTCAAACCTACCTACTTTCATTAACTATGCATAAATGCCTTAACCTTCTACAGATGAGAGAAAATCGCTCATGATTTGTTTACAATGTGTAAGTACGCTTTCCCTTTAACCATTACATTAATGTTTCAAAACATTTCAAAACGTGAGAAAATGCGTGTTGTGATTTCCAGTTGTTCTTTCGCCTCCACGCTCGCTTGATTGTTTACGATGCTCCTGCATCACCTAGGGTGTTGGAATCACTTGTACATACTGTGAGGGTCCATCACATCCCACTTTTCTACCACCCACCCCCACCACCACTTTCAACCCTATCAACAAAGACTGTCACAATAGAGATTGTATCAGAGCAAGCTATACCACCTAGTGCACCATCTGTGAGTGAATCTCCATCCTGTGATATTCACGGTGAGATAATGCATTGATGATAATTTTTCATTTTTCATGAATTTGTTTTTACGCATATTTGTTTCATTTTCTTGAATTGATCCTTGTAACTGATGCATGGTGGCATTGCAGAGAGATTGGGGTCATGAATGAGGGTAACATCCTCACGATTGAAAGTTTCATATGCGGTGAGTTGTCTTAGGTTAAATTACAAAGTGTCAATTTGTATGTCTATTAATTCATTGATGAAAAACACTTATAACATTGTTTATTTTTTGTGCAGTATCTATAACGTCGAAGCACGCCTAGACCTAGAACCTCTCAAGGTGCATCCTCAAGAAAGATAAGAAATATAGATTTCCAGGATGCTCCTGAGGGTGGTGAGGGTGGAAATGGTCAATTATTGACCAACTATTTCCATATCGTATCTAGGCTATGATATATATGTTTTTAATGTTAGGGCACTTGTATACTGGGCACGAGTTGCCATTTTGTAAAAAATGTACAATTTAGATGATGTTGAGTATATATATATGTCTGTGTGTGTGTGTGTGTGTATCATGGAACGCTTTTTATGAATCTCATTGTTTCTACATTTGATGTTTATGAATATATGAATTTCAAAGTGTTTGAATTCTGAAGTGTATGAATTTTATGTGTATTAATCCATTGATTTGTTTCTATTTAGCGATTATAAACACTTGCATTACACATTAAGGAATATCTTATGGGCACACACATTTGAGTTCAATGTTATTTTCTAGGGCACACACAATATTTGTCTTTATCTATGCATGACATATATGAAATCATTTGATTTATGTGTAACCCTTCATAAATGCTAAAAAGACTAGTGAAAGACTCATTAATGCAAATGTTTGTTTAGATTGTGTAGTGGGTATTTGTAAATTTTGTTCAACCCATCAATTATTAATAACATTTATTGAGTAATGCTATGCTACCAAAATTATATCTAGAAAGTAATGCTAAAAAAATTATATCTTGAAAGTAATTCCTTACATGTTTTCCTTCCTCCAACCTAATAGAGAATTAGCACATGTGAGTGGGTAAATTATGTGTCTCTGATAAATAGATTGATGTAGACAAACTACTTTTATGTGGTTGTGCTAGTATAGTACAGCTTATAGATAATCAATGATGCGATGTTCAAAATGTAAAACTTGAAAAAGAAACTAATGAATTTCGAAATTTGATATCTATGATAAAGTTTCATTACATGCACATTGTGTATATTGACTTGTTGACGATTGCAACTATTTCAAGTTGTCTCTCTCACACTATCTTGATTCTCAAGTAAGCCATCACTTTTACATGAAATGAATTGTCTATCATCCACGAGAGGGGATCTATTTATAGGTTACTTTTAGGGTTTTAGTTTTCTTAATATTTTAGTGGTACTTGTCTTAGGGATTCTCAAGTATGCATACCATTGCATACCATGGTATTACAATGGCATGCATACCATGGTATTACAATGGTATGCATACCATTTACATGTTACTTTTAGGGTTTTAGTTGTCTTAGGGTTTTAGTGGTAGTTTTCTTAGGGATTACCATTGGTATGCATACCATTTATAGGTTATTTTTAGAGTTTTAGTTGTCTTAGGGTTTTAGTGGTAGTTGTCTTAGGGATTCTCAAGTATTGTTTACCATTGGTATGCATACCATTTCATACCATGGTATTGCAATGGTATGCATACCACGATATGCATACCATTGGTATCCATTGGTATGCAACGAAAATACCATTGCCTATGCATACCATTGGTATGCATAGGCATTAGTATTTCCTTTGCATATCATTGCAATACAATGAAATGGTATGCAATGGTATGCAAAGGAAATATCAATGTCTATACATACCATTGCATGGTGTTGCAATGGTATGCAATGGTATGCATAGGCAATGGTATTGCCTTTGCATACCATTGCATGGTATTTCAATGGTATGAATAGGCAATACCAATTCATATGCATATCATTGGTAAGCATAGGAAATGGTATTTTCGTTGCATACCATTCCATGGTATTGAAATAGCATGCAATGATATGAAAAGGAAATAACATTGCCAATGCATAACATTTCATACCATTTCAATGGTATGAAATGGAAATACCATTTCCAATGCATACCATTGCATATGCATACCAATGGTATGCACAGGAAATGGTATTGTATTGTCATGCAAAGGCAATGGTATGCAAAGTAAATACCATTTCCTATGCATATCATTGGTATGCATAGGAAATGGTATTGTCTTTGCATACCATTGCAATGGTATGCATAGGAAATGGTATTTCCATTGCATACCATTGCATGGTATTACAATGTTATGCAATGGTATTGTTTTTTCATACCATTGCAATACCATGCAATGGTATGCCATGGTATGCATAGGAAATACCATTGTATATGCATACCTTTGCATCCCATTGCAATGGTATGCCATGATATGCATAGTCAATGGTATTGACTATGCATACCATGGCATACCATTGAAATGGTATTACAATGGGATCCAATGGTATGCAAAGGAAATGGTATGCATAGGAAATGGTATTTCCTTTGCATACCATTGCATGGTATTGCAATACCATGCAATGGTATGCAACGACAATACCATTTCCTATGCATACCATTGCATGCTATTGCAATATCATACAATGGTATGCAAATGAAATACCAATTTCTATGCATACCATTTGTATGAATAGGAATTGGTATTGCCTTTGCATACCATTACATACCATTGTAATGGTATGCAATGACAATACCAATTCTTATTCATACCATTGCAATGGTATGCAATGGTATTGCAATGGTATGCAATGGTATGCATAGGAAATGGTATGAATAATATGCAATACCATTGCAATAATATGCAATGGTATGCATTGGCAATGGTATTTCCATTGCATACCATTGAAATGGTATGCAATGGTATGCATAGGAAATGGTATGTAATGGTATGCAATGACAATACCATTGCATATGCATACCATTTCAATGGTATGCAACAGAAATACCATTTCCAATGCATAGTGTTTCCTTGCCATTGTATGGTATGCATTGGAAATAGTATGCATTTCCTTTCCATTGTATGGTATGGTATGCATTGTCATTGGAAATGGAAATGGTATTGTATGCATTGGAAATGGTATGGTATGCATTTTCTTTCCATTGCATTGTATGGTATGGTATGCATTGGAAATGGTGTGGTATGGTATGGTATGCATTGGCAATGGTATGGTATGGTATGGTATGGTATGGCATTGGTATGGTATGGTATGGTATGCCTTGCCTTGGTATGGTATTCATTGGAATTGGTATGATATGGTATGGTATGGTATGGAATGGAATTGGTATGGTATGGTATGCCTTGCCTTGGTATGGTATGCCTTTCCTTTCCTTGGTATGGTATGGTATGGCATGCCTTGACATGGCATGCTTTTCCATGCCTTACCTTGCCTTCACTTGCCATGTCTTGTCTTTCCATACCATGCATTTCCATACCATGTGTTGCCATCCCATGCCTTGCCATGTCATGACATGTCTGTCATTGCATTCCTTGTCTTGAATTCACTTTCCATGCCTTGCCTTTTCCATGCCATGTCTTTCCATACCATGTCATTCATTTCCATGCCATACCTTGCCATGTATTGCCTTTCCTTAACTTTCCATGTCTTGTCTTTCCATACCATGCATTGCCATCCCATGCCTTTCCATGTCATTCCATGCCATGCCATTCCATTCCTTGCCTTGCATTCAATTTCCATGCCTTGCCTTTTCCATGGCATGACTTTCCATACCATGCCATTCCTTTCCATACCATACCTTGCCTTTCCTTGCCATGTCTTATATTTCCATACCATGTCTTTCCATGCCATTCCTTCACTTGTCATGCTTTGCCTTGCCTTCACTTGCCATGCCTTTCCTTGCATTCAATTGCCATTCCATCAAAGAATTCATACATAAAAATTACAATCAAAGGATTCATTAAGCATGAAATTCTACAATTTTTTATCCCGTATTTCTTATATAAAAATGCTTGCATGAGAATTTCAATGTTTTGGTCAATGAGGCATAGTGCAATTTCTGAAGAGGAGGTCGATTTTAAAGAACATTGTGTTGGGAATTTGTGGGTAGTGTAGTTGTGTGGACCTTGGCCAAATAGACTTGTGGGATCTTACAAAAATCTGTTATGCCACTCGGTTTGGATTTTATTCCCTCGAACCAAATTGGCAACATGTCCCTGAATTGCTTGAAGAGGTGAGTCACAAATCACGATAAAACTCAAATCGAGACTCGGATGGGTGAACCATCATTTTCATTGGATCCAGAGCATCGGGGTTTCAATTAGGGGGGGCCCTCCACTGGAAAACCATTTGTTGGAGTATCTTCGAAACTAGGGTTTTGGTCAACGAGGCATAGTGCAATTTCTAAAGAGGAGGTCGATTTTCAAAAACATTGTGTCGGGCATTTGTGGGTAGTGTAGTCGTGTGGTCCTTGGCCAAATATACTTGTGGGAGAGTATGAAACTCCGTTATGCCGCTCGATTTGTATTTTATGCCCCCAGACCAAATTGGTCACATGTCCCTGAATGGATTGAAGAGGCGAGTTGCAAGACCTGATAAAACTAAAACTGGGACTCAGATAGGAGAACCGTCAGTTGCATTGGATACAAAGCATCGGGTTTCAACTGGGGTGTCCCCTTCACTATCATTTTTTCCATTGGAAAACCGTTTTTTGGAGTATCACCGTCACTAGGGTATTGGTCAATGAAGCATAAGGCAAGTGAAGGCAAGGCAAGCGAAGGAAAGACAAGGCAAGTGAAAGAAAGACATGAATGGAAATGAAAGTGAAGGCAAGGCATGGCATGCGATGTAATGGCATGGAAAAGGAAATACAAGTGAAGGAAAGGCAAGTGAAGGAAAAGAAAGTGAAGGCAAGACATGGCAAGTGAAGTAAAGGAAATGCAAGTGAAGGAAAGGTATGAATGGAAAGGAAAGTGAAGGTAAGGAATGAATGGAAAATCAAGTGAAGGAAAGACATGACATGCTATGGAATGGCATGGCATGGCATGGAAAAGGAAATACAAGTGAAAGCAAGGCAAGGCAAGGCAAGGCACGTGAAGGAAAGATAAGTGAAGGTAAGGAAAAGCAAGTGAAGGAAAGGCATGAATGACAAGGAAAGTGAAGGAAAGACATGGCATGGCATGGAAAAGAAAAGACAAATGAAGGAAAGGCATGGCAAGTCAAGGAAAGGAATGGCATGCTATGGAATGGGCATGGAAAATGAAAGCCAAGTGAAGAAAAGGAAAGTCAAGGAAAGGAAAGTGAAGATAAGGCATGGAAAGTGAAGGCAAGGCAAGGAAAGTGAAGGCAAGGCATGGCAAGTGAAAGCAAGGAAAGTGAAGGAAAGACATGTTATGGAATGGCATGGCATGGCATGCTATGGAATGGAAAGGCAGGTTAAGGAAAGTGAATAGAAAGGAAATTTAAGGAAATGCATGGCAATCTATGGAATGGAATGGCATGGCATGGAAAAGACAAGACAAGTGAAGGCAAGAAAAGTGAAATAAAGGCATGAAAAGTGAAGGGAAGGAAAGGAAAGGAAAGGCATGTCAAGGCATGGAATGAGATGGAGAGTGAAGTCAAGGTAAGGAAAGGCATGGCAAGTGAAGGGAAGGTAAGGCAATGCATGACAAGTGAAGGAAATGCATGACATGGCAAGTGAAAGAAAGAAAAGTGAAGGCATGGCACGGAATGGCATGTGAAGGCAAGGCAAGGCATGTGAAGGAAAGGCATGGAATGGCAAGTGAAGGAAAGGAAAGGAAAGGCAAGGCATGGAAAAGAAAGGCATGACATGTGCATATTTTAAGGCAAGGTATATTGTAACAACATTATAAATATTTTAACATCAGTCAAAATGAAGCTAAAATTATTTGTTTTAGATACTTGTATGGTAATTCAAGTAAACCATCAGGATCACTTCTAATACTGACAGTTTCCATTAACTTCACGTGTTCAGAGTAAGGAAAGAAGTATCATACCTTTGATGATTTCTTACTTGGAATTGTTTATAGTTGGAGGTTTGTACCAATAACTAAGTTTGTAAAGTGGTATACAACTTTACCTGGTTTATAATCTTGAAATACATAACCACCTTTCTTTTGTGTTCTTTCATCCTGTGTCAGATATTCTCCTTTAATAACCATCAACCCTGTCATAAATTCAATGCCTTTGGAGTTTGTTAATGATTGCATGAGGGTATATTTTCCCTCTAAGCATCGTGTCAATCAATAATTAGTGCCCCGTTCATTATCTATTAGGGAAACCACTATGAATATGTGCCCTGCAAAAAATGGAGTTCCAACATGTGAGTCCACTAAATGACCAAAGCATAACACATTCATTATAATTATTCAAAATTTAATAGAAGAATTCAACTAACCTGATAGTATGAGATCTGAGACATGATCATAATATGTTGAAATACTTGATTATTCCTCTTCCAATTAGGATAATTCCATATTTATACATTGAACAATGGGGAGTGATACACGATCCCATCTATCAACCTAGTGTGTCAATAAAAAATCATCCCATTCATTACTAATACATGGACCACAGAAACAAGAGAGATTTCTCGTCCATATTTCAACTATTTCATTGTCCGGTGTTCTAACTGAATGGAAGCCACGAGTGCCCTGGATGTTTTTTCATTCATGCCACTGTGATCGATCTACATTGACCACCTCCCAAAAGTATTTCTCTATATGTCATTTATTTTGTGATTGGTCTTCACGGGTTCATGTTCCCTCTCCCATTACCGAAGAACACCATTCAACAATGGATTTTGCATCTCGAATGAGGGAAGTAGTAGTGAACTTCATTTATTTCTTGTGTAATTCTCTTTTTATGCATGCACATGTTCCATCACGCTGCCCTTTCCCTTTTTTGGACTCAAAATAGTTCCAAATGTGTGGTACCTTTAGTTTTTTGTGCAACATACACAACCATTCAAATACATGAGAATTTTTGAATTGGCCTGCGCAACCATGTGATCAAATCCAATGTTGATCCATCTGTATGTTCTTGTCCTTAAGGTGAATGTAGAACAACTGAAAAAAAATGTTGTACATAGGCTAAGTCATGTCACCGATCATTACTTATGTAGAAGTGATACTCTTTCAATATAACTATGTTTTGTTCATTACTATCTGGTCCATGCTTGTATGTGATATGTACCATTATGTTGACCTTCTCTGAGTGATAATATTGGATTTGAATCTCGTTTTGCGATTGAAGGGTGTAGTTCTCAACAAAATCAACCATTGATAATAGAGTACCAACATGAAATGTATCTCTGCATATTCTAAAATGCTCGTCCTGCCATCGAGCCACATGGACATGTTGAACATAATGTCGTGTATTTTCGATGAAGTCCTTGATGAAGTCATAAACTTGTACTTGGGAAATAACCAATTGTATCTTTTTTCTTTCCTGTCCTTCATCAATATCATATGTCACATATTTAAATCTTTGAAAGGAAACCTCCTTCCTCCCCAATTCATACTCATTTCTTACATGGATGCACTTTCTTAGTAATTTCATTCCACATCACCTGGTTCATGTCCCATCTAAGTATTAATTATGATAAAATGTAAAACCATCTGGCCTTGTATACAAGATGTTGTGAATAAAGTCTTTAGATGACGACAACATCAATATAACTGGGCATTCCTGCAAAGGGTGTTGTGCAAAACACGAAATGTGTGTGTGTGTGTGTGTGTGTGTGTGTGTGGTAATAATAACCATACTCAATGTGATATCTACAACAACATGTGTTACAAATTGTGTTTATTCAAACATACCAAGGCTTGCATTTATGGAAATATCTTTGTCTTAAGTTGAGTGCACTATGTATTGTTCTGAATCTCTCATACAATTCTTTCTCTGTAATGTCAATATAGTGTTTAATATAGGGTTCATGGTCCTTATATCCCCTTCTCAATTTTAGCACATCTTTTTCATTCGAAGAGGGCCCTGTGTTGTCATGCCATAAATATTGAACTAGTCCCTTAACCACTCCAATTAACTTCATGTTAGAATGAGGTAGTCTTCCAGTGAAGGTCCACAAATATGTTGAGGCAGCTGTGTTGAGGCTATCTCGTCTATGAGAATACTTTCTAAGCATTTTGAAATTGCATTTCAAGAGGTGAGAGGTTTGTTGTAGAAAACGATGTTTTCTTGTCATCTTGCTAACAATTGACTGGGACAAGACACGTTAGGCTGCATTGTGGTCTTTAGAACGAGACTTCTTACCAATTCTTTGAAAACTATCTATAAGGTTTTGTACTATATGATGAATTGTTTCTACACTTTTGATTATTTAGTGCCTAAAATTATCCTAACAACAATCAAACTTCTAAATTTTAACAAAGATAAAAATAATTGACGTTTAGCAGTATCGGATTTTGGTTCAAAATATTCTTGAATGAATTTTTAAGAATGATAACGAGTAGTAGGGTTAGGTAACTTACCTTCAAGTGATGTTATACCACTTTCATCAACCTGGATGAATTTATTAGTTCTTCATCATGTAGTGCTCAATATAGGTAGGGATGATGAACCCCTATTCTGAGACTCTTGACCTCTCTGTTGTGGAGTTAGCAATGTTGCAGTTCTTTCCCCTTCAATCACTGCCAGATCAACTATGGTAGGAGAGCACAGATGGAATTGTCTAGTTTCTGGAACATTTGACTGTCCAACAAGATATTGCACCATGTGACCTTCTTCACCACAATGTTGTACACCATTTTCTTCTCTAATTTCATCCATTGTATAATTAGCTCCAAGCAAATCCTCCATCATCTAGTCATCCAAAATTTTTTGTCTTGATGAGATATTGTGTGTATTACTCTCTAATGAACTCTTTCTCTTTGCTTCTAGTGATGGAGGAGAAAAGATAGCATCATATATTCCTCTAGAAATTGGAGTTCCCTCATTTGAAAGCCTACGCTTTGACATATGTAACTTTACTTTTTCTCTTTCTTCTTCTACCTTTTCGATCGGTTTCTTTTTTTTGAGGAATTTATTTCTTGAATCCAGTGGTTCTCCATGTTTAAAGATAATAATTGGCTTCCAAACACCCACCACAAATTTTTCTTTGTATTATGTAATAAGGCACAACCAAGTGGAGAAATTTGTTTTTGTATTACAAAAAAAGACACATCTAATAATTCCAATTCCAATTTCAATTGCACTTGGAAAAATTTGTCTTCCAATTCCAAGAAGACACGAGAATATACAAACAAAAATTATAATTGCACTTGGACAAATTTGTCTTCCAAGTCCAATAATAAACAATAAGATACAAACAACAATTTCGATCGCACTTTGATAAATTTGTCTTCCAATTCCAAGAAGACACAAGAAGATATAAACAACAATTCCAATATCACTTGGACAAATTTATCTTTCAATTCTAAGAAGACACAATTATATGCAAAAAACAATTCCATTTGCACTTGACAAAGTTGTCTACCAAATTTTCCTACAATGGTCTGGCAATAGCACAAAAGTCTTTATGAATCTAACAAGAATACTAAAAAAAGTAGAACCTATCTGTGCAGGATGATTTTGTCTGAATTTGTTGTGTTTTTTCTTGACCATGAGATAGATAAGGTGGTATGTGCTTGGCACCAAAAAATTCCCAACAGGAACGTGCATGTGTTCCTATAGCATTTGTGCACTAAAGCACATTCACTAAAGCATGCGTGTGTTCTATTAACACTTGCACTTTCCTTCTGAGCATAAACAAATAACTCAGTCAAGTCACAGGAGCATGTGTGTGCTCTTAATGCAATATATATATCATTTAATATCCACCAAACCTTTTTATGAATAAAAATGTATAGGGGTAAGGGGACAACTAAGGCCTAAGGGGTTAGGATTGAAAGTGTTTTCAAGGATAGAGCAATGGTTAGAGCACCAAGATGTGGGTGTAATGGTTGTACACAAGGTATATCCATAGCACACTCAGGGCTCGAGTTAATATGGGGTTAAGGATTGTGTATAAGTTATGCCTAGGCTTAGATGGAGATAGTGGGGTCTATGTCATTATCTACATCAAGATCTAGGCCAACGTCTAAATCTAGATCTATCTTTATGTGGTGGTCTAGGTCATGGTCTACGTCAAGCTCTGGGTCTGGTGACAAGATATTTGGAGGAGTGGAACCTACTGAAATGGAAATTATGACCATTTGGAGGCTTATAGATTATGATATCATAGTGCAAACAAATTGAAAGGACCGTTTGGTGGTGGAGAGATGATGAGATTATAATGAACCGTTTGGAGGCCTAGACATCATGAGATTGCAGTACACACGAGTTGAAATGACCATTGGCGGCGGAAAGATGTGAGATTGCAGTGCACCCTTTGGAGTGTCGGATAAGATTAGATTATGATTAGGTTTATATTTTATTTTTTCTTGGAAGGGGTGGAAATCAAAAAATGCACTGCAAAGAGAACATCATTTGCATTCATTTCATTTGCAATTTTTCTTTTGCAGTTTGTTTTCTTTGTTGATATGAATTTACTTGAGGCTGGAAGAGTAGATAGGAGATTTTATTTCATGAATATACAAAGTAATTTTCATTTATGTGAGTGGATTAATCAACATCTTTGCGCATGTTAAAGATAATAAGTAATAGAGGAACAACAACAAGTCATGATAGGTTTCATTATTTTGGGCATTGTCAAGCTCTAGGTCAACATCTAAATATAGATCTAGCTCTATTTTATGGTCTACATCAAGCTTTAGTTCATCGTATAAATATATCTCTATATCTATGTTGTGGTCTAGGTCATGGTCATGGTCATGTTCTAGGTATATCTGTAGGGGGGGTGGTAGAGAGAGAGTGAGAGGAAGGAGGGGAGAGAAAGTGGGAAGGGGTATATGTATGAGAGAGAGATTGTAGAGATAGTGAGAGGGAGGGGGA
>ML785424.1:278549-292766 GCA_009831015.1 Picea engelmannii
AGAGATATAAATAGAGAAATGTGGGGAGGGTAGAGCAGAGAAAGAAAGAGGTGGTAGATGTAGGAGAGAAAGAGAGGATAGATAGTGGGACGGAGGGGGAGAGATAGAGGGGGGGTAGAGAGAGAATGTGTGAGTGTGAGATGGGGGGAGAGAAAGAAACAGAGGGGGACTGAACAAGGAAGGGGTGGAGAGATAGTGAGACTAATTGTGAGCGAAGAGATAGTGAGAGGGAGGAGGAGAGAGAGAGGGAGGGGGTGGAGAGAGAGTGAGACTGATTGTGAGAGGAAGGGGGGAGATAGAGGCAAGGGGTGGTAGAGAGATATAAATATCTTAATGGGGGATATAAAGTGCATGTGTGAGAATGTGGGAGGAAGAGAAAAGTAAACAAAGAGGGGAGGTAGAGAGAGGTAGAAAAAGGATAGAGGTAGAGAGTGAGTGTTTTAAAGTGTGGGAGGGAGAGAGAGGAATACATAGAGGGGGGATATAAAATGTGTGTGAGAGAGTATGGGAGGTAGACAAAGGAAGACATAGAGTGGGGATAGAAAGTGTTTGTGCGAGAGTGTGGGAGAGAGAGAGAGGAAGACAAAAATAGGAGGTAGAGAGTGAGTGTGTTAGAGTGTGGGATGGAGAGAGAGGACGACATAGTAAGGCAATAGAGAGTGTGATATGGAGAGAGAGTAAAATAAAGAGGGCGGTAAAGAGAGAGGTAAATGTAGGAGAGAGGGGTAGATGTAAGAGAGATAGAGGATAGATAGTGTCATGGGGGTGGGGTAGAGAGAGAGGGATGAGGGGGGGGAGAGAGAGTGCATGAGAGTGTGAGAGGGGGAGAGAGAAATACAAAGAGGAGCACACACTTGTTCTTTTAGCACGTGTGCACTCCTAGAGAATGTGCATGCTTATTTGAATTTAAATTTTTTGGGTGGGATTGACAAGGTGTATGTTGACTTGGTTGGCTCAGACTTAGGTTCAGGATGAAAACCCTAGTGGTTCGTTCTACCAATTCATAAAAACCTCCATTTTTGTGAATACCCTTCTATATATATGTCTTTACCGTTATTTTTCTAGAGACTAAACAATTCAGTAGTTGACAAAATTATAGACATAGATCGAGTCGGCTATGCATATTTCAAATATATAAGTTTTAAAAAAAATTATTATTATTATTATTAATCTATTTTTGTCTTCACATGTATCAAAATCCTAGAATACATACCTCTCTTATTTCTGCTATAATTTTTTCTCGGCTTAACCATTACTCAAATGAGTTATATGCAGCATAAGATGAGACCGATACTTACGATTGAAAAAAAATAAAATTGTTTTGATCATTTTAAGACACTTTTAGCTTGCACAAACATAAAACATGGTAATTTTAGGCATATGTTGACTTTGATAATTTAAAACAAATATAAAATTAATATAAAAAATTTCCAAAAAATACATGGCATAAGAAAAACAGGTTCTCTAAAATCATACAAGTTTTTGGAACAAAATTCCATCGTTAAGTCACTCAACACCTGGATGAACGAAAACATATACCTTATATTTTGTTGGAAAAGCAAGATACTACTTTAAAAAAAAATCAAATTTGACCTAGTTATTCACAATGTCTATGAATAAAAGTTGAATATTCAAAAATATAATTCAATTTCCTATGTTTCATCTTCTTACACCATATTCAAATTCATTGTAAAAGTACCTTGAATATTCCCTCCAAGTTAACGTATTGATGTTTTTCCAGGATTGTAGTGCCAGTAGCACATCATGAGAGACCATCATTAGCTTGCGCTTACCCATTAAATATGAATGCAATAAATTCATTATGATGCAGGCATTGAGGAGAATAAAAAACAACATTGTCACTTAATCTCTAGATATCCTCGTCTCCAAGTTCACAGAAATGTCTACAGTGGTCTTGTGAATTTTTGTGGTTATAAAATTCGGGAGCAAACTGATAGGATTTCTTATAGGGAAGCTACTTTATTTCATTATCAAGGATTTTAACAAATCCCGTATAGCCAATGATCCCAAAAAGTTCTTAGTTAACATGTACTCACTATTTCTGCACAAATATAAGCAACAAATCTTCCACAACCAAGTGTGACGCTATTAACAAGGTCATTTTCTTGAATTCCGGCTCATTACAAGAATATAGAATTATGGTAGCATGAATTCCAAAGCTACCCTACCTCAATTATTATAGTTATAAATCAACAAGATTCACTTGATTCACCTTCTAAATCATTTGGAAACATATCTACGACCTCATCAAGGCTGTATAGAGCATCGATCTTCTATTTACTTGAATACAATTTCTCAACAATTACCAATAGACCATACTCTATTCTGCATGAGGTTTAATCAAAGCAAGAACTAAAATAATGAGTGCTATGACTCTCTCTTAACCACTACAATGGGGTTTCCACACTTTGAATAATTTCAAATGGCTATTCACACAAAGAAAAATACTCCGTGATTTAGTTCTAAACCACAACACAAGTAAAACTTATGAATGTGTATGCAACTAATCAATAAATTCTATGCAGTTCATTATTTCTCCATCCAAGGCTGAACTTCATTTTTCTCAGATAACTTTAGGTTCACACAGAAAACACTCGATTCACACAGATTTGGAGCTTGCAAAGAAATCTCTGAAACTGACAATTTGTTTTCTGAAGGTTTGTTCCCTCCACTAAAAATAGAAATTGGAATCCTTCCAGATCCTACCCAATCTCTAATGAACTGGCACAAAAGCTCTCACTTTCTTTCACTCTGTCAAATACACAATTAACAGATTCCCTTTCAGGAATTTACTAAGTCTTCAGAAGACTTCCACAGTAATTGGAACCATACTGGTTCTGCCAATTTCATAAGAACTCGAATCTCATATAATAATTCTACCCAATTTTATATGTGATCTTATCAATAGAACTCCTTGCACAGTCAATCATATTCATTAAACTCAATTATAATATTCACAGATTATACACACAATAACTTGATGAATCTGCTCTTTTCTCATTCAATATTGAATTGTACATACATGGAAGGAATATTATTCTACTCTACCTCTCACTATTGTCTCCTTCCTCTCTACTACCCCATATATCTCTTTTAGTTTACCAAAACTCTATCTAACTGAGCTTCGAGTTCATTAACATAACCCTTACAAACATGTAGTCGGTCCCTGAATAAGGGGAATTGTTTCTAAAAATAGACATTCAACCCTATCCTTCTAATGAATCATAAAATTGATGGCTATATTAAAGCAACTCACCCTTAAATACCCTCTCAAGTCATTTCGTGATTGAGGGAATTTGTTACACAACTCATGACTCACATCAACATCTATCTAGATTAGAATCTTCTATATCTATGCTTGATATCTAGAAGTTAAATACTTTGCAAAAGATTTACAATGGGTTTACAATAAACCCCTCTTTGGGCTAATGTCATGACCTTAGGGTCTTAACCAAAATTTAGAAGTTTGACTTGAGAGATAATGCTCCTGCATCAGACTCCCGAAGTAGAAAGAAATCATGACCACCTGGTCATGTGTCTTCAACTTCTGTCTTCCTAGATCCCAAACCTTTGTTTGCAACTGTCCTTGAGCTTTGCTATCATCATTTCTCCTTGGTTGTAACTTTCCAAACTTCCAAACTTTGTACTACAATGCTCCATTGTATTTTCTTTCATCATTCTCTACTTTAAGTTCAACTTTGCAATGGAATTCTTCCTTTACCCTGCTGTAACGTTTCTTGGGAAACTGTATCAAATACCACAATTCATTTATCTCACTCTGCAAGTTTATTTTCTGCTGAAAATAACTCTTTTTCTCATTTCTTTGCCACCGTACTTTTCCTTTACTCACAGGGATATAAACACTTTTGTAACCTTCTGTACTGATGTACACTTCCTCAAAGACAATTACAACATAGAGTTGTCTTTCCCACTGGTTCACCACAGGATTTATCTTATTACCTTCAAAACCCTCAAATTTAACTTCTTCTATCTCAACATTATCAGATTGTTTGAGATATTCTCCCTGCTTCAACCCTATACTTTCATATTCAAGTTGTTGGCTTCTCTCTACTGCTTTTCCTACCACCCATACATCCTTAATGTTTGTGAAGACATTTCCCTCTACATAATTCATTTGTTGTCTTTGAACTTCAACTTTACTTTCAAGAAGTAATTCATACTCTGGCTCTCTTACTGCAGTAACATATTCTACCTTCTCTTCTATTCTATACATGTAAATGTGTTGAGCTTCATAGAATAGATCTAGATAAACAATGATAGACAGATTTGCAGAGAGAATTGGAAAAAGAAGAAGGAGAGAAAGAATGGAAAGAATTCTCATTAACCGTTGTGAATAATGAATAATTTACACATGATATACTCTGTATAACTCAATGAGTTCGACTTGAGGTGAACCAAGTCTCCATAGTGGTGGTCTAGAGTGATATGGACACACACCAGCAGTTACGGGAGTGAATTTACACCTATTCTAGTCTCTCAGGCGGAGTGAACTTCCACCTAGTTGAGTCAACTAGTCAACTAGTCTTCAGTTAACTAACTGAACAAAGAGTAGTGAGGAGTTAACTTAGGGAATCAAGGATAATGCACCACTTTGGTGATGATACCAAGGAAATGTCGAATTAGCATGGTGATGATCCCAATTTTGCATGGTGATGATCCCAATGCAAAATCTAAACTCAACTCAACTAGCCAAACTGAAGTGTGAACTGAAAGAGAATATTCTCCAAGTGGAATATTCTCTCCTAAAATATAGGAGACTGGATAATGACTAATTATGACTAATAAACAAATAAAAACTTTAGGAAAAAGAAATCATAGGTGTGTGTGAAGTAACTCCAACACCCCCCTGAACATCACTATGGTGAAAATAAAGATTGGGTCCTGGCAACGAGGCCATGTTAGGTACCCAAGTACAAAAGATACACTGAAAATAAAGTGAGGAAAGAGGGAAAACCTCATGGGAAACCCCCCCCCTCAAGGTACAATGTATGTAAAAAGAAGAACTATAATTGCTAGGCAACTGTATCCTTCACTCCAAGACAACCTCATAGAGAATGGAATTTTTGCTCAGTGAAGATCTTGGTGAAAATGTTTGTCATCTGTTCTACTAAAGGACAGAACTGTAAGTTGATGATCCCCTCATGTACTAAGTCCTGGATGTAGTGCATGTGGATCTCGATGTGCTTCATCCGTTGCCTCTGAACTGGATCTCTGCAAAACTTCAAAGTGCTCTGGTTGTCACACCAGATGACGATCGACCGATGAAACTGAATGCCCAACTCAGTGAGAAAATTTTGTAGCCACATAGCCTGAATGGTTATGTTAACTCTCCCTCTGTACTCTGCCTCGTCTGAAGATAGAGCAATGGTATCTTGCTTCTTGTTCGACCAACAGATAAGCCCGGAACCAATATTGAGTGAGTAACCATATGTGGACTTGCGATCAATGCTATCACCATCCTAGTCGAAATCAGTAAACCCAATGAGATCTAATCTAGAGTCTTCTGCATAATGAATCCCAAAAAGGATATGTTTTGTAGCTTTCCAATGTAGCTCATGCAGCTCCTGCATGAACCTGGAAACTGCGCCAACTGCATATGAGAGGTCTGGTCTGGAGTGTGTGAGATACAACAAGCTCCCCACTAGTTGTCTGTACAATTTGTTGTCAACCAGTGGAGTCTCCCCATCATCCTCAAGTTTAACTCCTGATAGGAAAGGAGTCGGAGCAGATTTGCAGTCTGTCATGTGAAATCTCTCAAGGATATCTCGTGCATACTTGGAATGAGATAGTTTGATGCCTAATGCATCATGACTAATCTCAATTCCAAGGAAGAATTTTAGTGGACCCATGTCCTTCATCAAAAACCTGTCATGAAGAATCCTCTTGACTGCAACAGTCACTGAAGTCGAGCAACAGATGATCATCAAATCATCGACATACATAACTAAAAGTAGAAGTGAATCAACCATCCTGAGCATGTATACATTCGGGTCTTATTTACAATGTACAAAGTTTTGTGACAACAGGTAGGAGTCCATCTTGGCATACCAGGCCCTCGGAGCCTGTTTGAGGCCACAAAGTGACTTCTTCAGTCGACAGACCAAAGATGAGTCTTACATAAATCCCTGGGGCTTCTCCATGTAGATCTCCTCAGAGAGATCACCATGAAGAAATGAATTCTTCACATCCATTTGATGGACTTCCCATCCCTTGGTTGCTGCAATGGAAAGTGCCAATCGTATGGAATCCATATTCGCTACTGGAGCGAAGGTCTCATCATAGTCAATACCATGAACCTGGTGAAATCCTTTGGCGACAAGCCTAGATTTGTATCTGTTGATCTGTCCATCCGCTGTGATCTTGGTCCTATAGACCCATCTGCATCTGACAAGTTTCCTCCCAGAAGGAAGGGGAACTAGATCCCAAGTCTAGTTCTCGAGGAGGGAGTTGTACTCCTCCTACATGGCAGATTACCAAAAGGGATTTCCAAAAGCCTCGCCATAAGACTGTGGATCTGAATACTGAACCAAGAAAAGATGCCTGGAAGGCAATGGTTTAGTGGCAGGGAGTGAAATAGAAAGCTCCTCGAAATCAGATCAAGTCCTCCTAGTATCAGTTGGATCACCTACGAGATCCCCTGCATCCTAAAGAGTAGTATGTGCCCACTTAGGCCTTTTCTCTAGCTCTACAACTGCATCTGGATGCTCTTACTCTTCATCTGAATGAACTGACTCTGTATATGAATCTGAATCCTTTGAGTCCTCTGAATCATAACTCTCATTTGAAGAATATTTGGCATGTGCATTCTTATCATCTCGGACAGGTGGAAGAGTAAATGTATCTGCATGCGGCTGCTGAGGTACATGCAAGAATCTTTCCTCGAATTGGACACTATGATCAATGATGAGTTGGTTCGAGGAAAGGTCAATAAGTCGATATCCCTTCACACCATCATGGTATCCAACAAAAATGCACTCAGTGCTCTGTGGATCAAGTGCCTTCCTCTTTTCATAGGGAATCCAGGCCCATGCACAAGAACCAAAAATGTGAAAGTGGGCCACTTCCGGTTTGAGGCCGCTCCAAGCCTCATAGGGGGTCTTGTCCTTGACAGATCTATGAGGAGATCTATTTTGGATGTATGTTGCACAGTTAAGTGCTTCGGCCCATAGTCTATATGGTAGTGAATTTGCATGCAACATGCAAGATGCCATCTCCTTAAGAGATCGATTTTTCCACTCAGTAACTCCATTTTGCTGCAGAGTATGGGGAACTGTATGCTACAACTGAATCCCTACCTCATGGAAAAGATTTTGTATCTCATGATTCACATACTCTCCCCCGTTATCAGTTTCGAGGACTTTGATCTTCTTTTCAGACTGTGTCTCAACCAAGGCTTTGAAATCTTTGAAGTGTTGAAAGACCTCGGACTTTTACCTGAGAAAGTAGATCCAAGTAAAACGTGAGAAATTATCAACAAAAATGATAACAAACATCACTTTGCTTATGGATGGATGCGGAAAAGGACCCATAAGGTCACTGTGGATCATATCTAAAGGTGTGGAAGCTCGTTGAGACTTTCCCTTGTCGAATTTCTCTTGAGGGTGTTTTCTGAGAACACATTCCTCATATACTCCCTTGGAGAAATGGATGTGTGGTAGACCTTCAACTAATTTTTGCTTGCAAAGCTGTTGCATGTATATGAAATTCAAATGTCCAAACCTTTCATGCCATATCCTACTACTTTCATCAGCATGAGTAAGCAGTAAAGGAGAATCAGGTTCAATGAATTCATAAAATGTATAATATCTAGACTAATGATTTACCTCACCGATAGCAACCCTGGAGTTGGTTTGCATGTCGTATATGTCCACGGAATTTGGTGTGGAAATGACTTTCTTTCTAGTGCCAGAATTTTTCATCTGATAGAAAAAGAGAAGGTTGACAGAAAGCTTGGGAACATGCAGCACGTTCTTGAAGCTTCCATTGGTGAGTTCAATCCTTCCTTTGCCGATGACTTCGATAGAAGAGTTGTCCCCCATCAGAATAGGAGGACCTTTGCATGCATCCAATGAAGAATATACTTCTTCTGAGGAAGCCATGTGATGTGATGCTCCTGATTTTACGATCCAAGCATCAGGAGAGGAGTTGATGGCAATCAAGGCATGGCTAGAATTACCTTTCTTGGAATTCGGATCTTTTGGCTTCTTCTTCTTTTCACCCTCAAGGATGAGATATCCAAGGTTGTTTTGCTGAAGTATCTGAGACATCAGATCTATCTATTTTTTCATGCATGCCAATTCTGAATGGAATCCTTTGTGACAGCATGTGCATTTCTATCCTTTTCTTCCCTTTTATCCTTTGGATCTGGAGGCATCGGTGAAGGGTTTTGTGTACCCTTCCTTCTTCGTATGTGCATGAGATTTCCTCTCACGTTTATCTTTAGATTTATGATATTTGTGGCTGCCATCATGCACAGTAAGTGCATGCACCCTTGGGCCTTTGATTGTGCCCATCTTGATGAGCTTGGTTTGCTCTTGTGTCAGGGATTCGATAAAGTCCTGAAGAGAAGGCATCTTCTAGGTGGCTCCAGAGGTGAATCTGACAGTATGGAATGTAGATACGAATACTAATTATTCAGGACCAAGTTTGGAGAGAATAGTGAGAACCATTTGTTTCTCCTCCTTCAATTTATCAACCCCACAAGCTTTGAGTTGCGACAGTAAATCCTTGAATTTTGTAAAGAAATCTTGGATATTCTCAAAGATTTTTAAATCCAATGTGATCAGCTCCACCTCCAGCATATGTCCCCTCATCTCATCCTATTTTCCAAATATCCCTTCCAATATGGTCTAGGCTTCATTGGGAGTCTTACAGGAAGATATATGAAAAAGGAGATCGGGAGAAATAAGACTGCAAATTGTTCCGAGTGCCTCATCCATGCAATTTAAGTAATTGGGTTTTTCTATGGCTGATGTCGGCTCTGTATCTATATTCATGGTTAACCTATAAAATCCTTTGGATCGGAGATGTATGGCTATTTTCTCCTTCCATGCAAAATAGTTGTAAGGTGTAAGAATGAATTCTTTTTGGAATTCCATCTTTCTGTTGTCTTCAATCTTTTGTACCTGCAAAAAAATTTGGTGTAGATTTTTCTTAGTAGTATGTCAACTCTGATACCATGTAAATGTGTTGACCTGCATATAATAGATCTAGCTAAACAATGATACACACATTTGTAGAGAGAATTGGAAAAATAAGAAGAAGGAGAGAAAGAATGGAAAGAATTCTCATTAATCGTTGTGAATAATGAATAATTTACACATGATATACTCTGTATAACTCAATGAGTTCAACTTTAGGTGAACCAAGTCGCCATATTGGTGGTATAGAGTGATATGGACACACACCAACAGTTAGGGTATTGAACTTCCACCTATTCTAGTCTCTCATGCTGTTACGGGAGTGAACTGCCACCTAGTTGAGTTAACTAATCAACTAGTCTTCAGTTAACTGAATGAACAAAGAGTAGTGAGGAGTTAACTTAGGAAATCAAGGCTAATGCACCACTTTGGAGATGATACCAAGGCAAGGTCTAATTAGCATGGTGATGATCCCAATGCAACATCTAAACTCAAATCAACTAGCCAAACTGAAGTGTGAACTAAAAGAGAATATTCTCCAGGTGGAATATTCTCTCCTAAAATATAGGAGACTAGATAATGACTAATCATGACTAATAAACAAATAAAAACCTTAGGAAAAATAAATCCTATGTGTGTGTGAAGTAACTCCAATAATCCAATATATCAAGGACTTGTAAATTAGCATATATCCCTGTCTCAAACAAAGCTCGAGATATTTCTATGTTACTGACTGCAATCACATCGTCATACTCATATTCCTTCAAAAAATATTCCAGCAACTCACCTTCTTCTACTTGGCATTCCTCAAATACATCATCATAATGTTTTTCATCATCTTCAACATATCTCTCTTTTTCCTTAACAACCTTCAGTAGTTGTCCTTCATTTCCTCTATGAATAACTTCAGTAGTCAATTCTACTCTATTCATTTCTATGATAGGTTTCTCCTTGTCATGAGACAAATCTATCTCACTTCCTTCCTCATCACACTCTGCATTACTGTCTTTATGAAAACCATCATCATAATCTATCTTTGTCATAATTGTTGTATTAACATTTTCCTGCAACTGTTCTTCATCAATTTCATTAATCCATTCCATTGGCTTACCTCTTTGAGACGGTATTTCTTCATTATTCATCAAAATAAAATCATGTTCTTCCCTCTTCATGACAGCTTCAAATAACTGTCCTAAAACCTCCTTTTGGCCATCTATGAAATCCAACTTTACCCAGTTCTCATCAACAACAAGTTCCTTATCATAAGACACAAATGTCTCATCTTCTCTAAGGACACTTATCCATTATGCATTCCTCTTCCATTAAGTAAACTATCTATAATCTCCTTCTATTGTATTAACTCGAACTTGCCTTCATCAAAAATCCATTCCTCATCATATCCTTCTTTGCAACTTTCAACCTCATCCATGACAATCCCAAAAGATGGTTTGTCTTCTGCAAAACCTGGTCTCACACACAACTTGTTAGTTTTCAAACCACAAGACCCAATGGTCTTATTTGATGATTTAGTCAGCAAATCCTCTTGTTGCTCCAAGTCTTCTACAAGACTCAGAAAATCTCCAATGCCTTTCTTCTCAGCTTCCTCAAGCATAGCATTTGAATGCATGATGCCTTCCTTTTGTTCTTCCTTCTTTTGGCCATCATCATGTCCCAAACTTCCTTCTCTATTTTCAACCTTTATAGTATGCTGAAAAGCGACACCTTCTTTCAACTGCATATGAGCATTTATATGAGACCTAGCTATCCCATCTTCTTTTAGAACATAATTTACATTATGCCTATCTTCTTCCTCCTTTATGAAAATATCAGCAAATTGTCCTTCCTCACATGCTTCACCTACAAACATACACAAGCTATCATATTTTAAACCATGAGACCTATTGGCCTCACTTGATGTTTCAGCCATCAAGTCTTCACCCTGATACTCATTTGCCTTGAGTACCTCATCTTACCTTTGAGCCTTCATCACTTTCTCTTTCTTATTTTGTAGCCTAAGCCACCTCATATTTCTTCTCTTAATAAAACCACATCTTTGGTCTTCCTCATTCCTCTGTAACAGATCCATCATTACTTCAAGATGTAATACTATCTCAACCTTCTCCCTCTCATATTCTTCATCACTCATCTGCCTCCATATGCCATTTTCCTTGGCATATTCTTTATTCACTTTGTGGTTGCTTCCTGAACCTCTGTTATGACTTCCAATAGTCATCTTCATGAGTTTATTTCACTCTCTATGAGCTGCATCAAGCCTCTATAGTAACAATTTCTCTCTACTACAACTTACCTCACCAAGATCTCCTTTGTTCTTGGTCTTTTGGAAACACTGGTTCTCTGGTTGGAACCTTCTTAATCACTCCTCTCTTCTCCTTCTAGGCTTCTATACTTAACTCACCTTATCTTGAGAACACTCGATTGTCCTCTTGCATTCCAACCTCAGCTGAAATGGCTAGGTTCTGGCCACACTCTTCTTTCTCTAGAAGTCTTTACTGGCTTCCATCATCATTGCATCATCACTTATGATCCTATTGATGAGATACTCCTCAACTGCTACTACCTACACCTTAATAATATTAAAACCAAATCCCATTTTCATATCAGATCTCAACAAACCTGTGTTTTTTTTTTTCAAGAACTTTAAGTTCTCTGCTATCAAGATTTCAAAAGCGTGCTGCTACCAAAATTTCATGTCCACTTCAATTTCTTCTTAGCTCCAATCTCAGGATGAATTTACCTTTTCCTTTGCTTGTAACTATTTCTCCCAAATTATCATTCTTCCTTATCAAGAACTTCCTTGTCCTTCTCAAGCTCTAAGCTTCTTTTGTTCTACATGCAAGTCTTCTTAACTCACAAATATCCTCTACAGACTCCCTGTCTGTCTCCTTGCCTTCTCAAGAACATTCCTGCTCTGTTACCAAAAGTTGATGCAGGCCTTGAGGAGAATCACAAACAACATTTCCACCGAGTCTCTAGATATCCTCGTCTCCAAGTTCACACAAATACATGCAGTGGTCTTGCAAATTTTTGTGGTTATAAAATTCAGTAGCAAACTGATAGGATTTCTTATACGGATGCTACTTTATTTCATTAGCAAGGGTTTTAACAAATCCCGTATATCCAACGATCCCAAAACGTTTTTAGTTAACATGTACTAACTATTTCTGCACAAATATAAGCAACAAATCTTCCACAACCAAGTGTGGCGCTATTAACAAGGTCATTTTCTTGAATTCTGACTCATTACAGAAATATAGAATTATGGTAGCATGAATGCCAAATCTACCCTACGTCAATTATAATAGTTATAAATCAACAACACTCACTCGATTCACCTTCTAAATCGTTTGGAAACATCTTTACGACCTCAATAAGGTTGTATAGAGCATCGATCTGCTATTTACTTGAATACAGTCACTCAACAATGACCAATAGACCATACTATGTTCTGCATGAGGTTTAATCAAAGAAATAACTAAAATAATGAGTGATATGACTCTCTCTTAACCACTTTGATGGGGTTTCCACACTTTGAATAATTTCGAATGGCTATTCACACAAAGAAAAATACTCCGTGATTTAGTTCCAAACCACAACACAAGTAAAACTTATGAATTTGCATGAAACCAATCAATAAATTCTATGAAGTTCGTTATTTCTCCATCCAAGGATGAACTTCAGTTTGCTTAGATAACTTTTGGTTCACATGGAAAACACTCCATTCACATAGATTTGGAGCCTGCAAAGAAATCTCTGAAACTAACAATTTGTTTCCATAATAGGAATTATTCAATCTATTAACTCTTTGAAGGTGTTCCCTCCACTAAACACAGAAATTGGAATCCTTTTGGATCCTACCCAATCTCTAATGAACTGGCATAGAAGATATGGCTTCCTTTCACTCCGTCCAATACACAATTAACAAATTCCCTTTCAGGAATTTACTAAGTCTTCAGAAGACTTCCACAAGAATTGGAACCATAATGGTTCTGCCAATTTCACAAGAACTGGAATATCATACAAGAATTCTACCCAATTTTCTATGTGATCTTATCAATATAACTCCTTGCACAGTCAATCATATTCACTAAACTCAATTACAATATTCACAGATTATAACAGAGTAATGCACCATTGACTCGATGAATCTTCTCTTTTCTCATTCAATATTGAATTGTACATACATGGAAGAAATCCTATTCTAATCTGCCTCTCGCTATTGTCTCCTCCCTCTCTACTACCCCGTATATCTCTTTTAGTTTCCCAAAAATCTATCTAACTGAGCTTTGAGTTCATTAAAATAACCCTTACAAACATGCAGTCGGTCCCTGCATAAGGGCAATTGTTTCTAAATATATACATTCAACCCTATCCTTATAATGACTCATAAAATTGATTTCTATATTAAATCAACTCTTCCTTAAATACCCTCTCGAGTCATTCCGTTATTGAGGGAATTTGTTACACAACTCATGACTCACATCAACACCTATCTAGATTAGAATCTTCTATATCTATGCTTGCTATCTAGAAGTTAAACACTTTGCAAAAGATTTAGAATGGTTTTACAATAATCCCCTCTTTGGGCTAATGTCATGACCTTAGGGTCTTGACCAAACTTTAGAACTTTGACTTGAGAGCTAATTCTTATGCATCACAGTATAATAAAAGAAAGCCACACACATTATAACCATTTGTCACTGATGTTGTTGGGTTAGTTCCATTCTAGTAGGTAGTTGGTTCAAAAACCCCCTCAATAAGGCACACTAATTTACAACAACGAGTATACTAAGAATGTTATTCATAAATGTGGAGAAGCACCACTTAGATTTCCTCATAAATTTTTTATTATAATGAATATGTAAAAAAATATTTTCAAATTTATTTGATATGTGAAATAATTGAAGCATAATTTCGTTAATAATTTATTTCTAATAATGATCACTCACTTTTGACATACAACATATTGTATTAGTTGTTTATTAATTATTTATCCCTATCATGAAAGGAATATGCC
>ML785424.1:308192-329804 GCA_009831015.1 Picea engelmannii
GGCCTGTGGGTGCAACCACTAAGGATGCATGGAATATGAGATATGGTGGTGGTGAGTGGTGATGAACCCCCATAAGTTGTACAAGGGATGGTATAACCTTTGACTAGAAATATGTAACCCAAAATCCATGGCAGGGTGCCCAAGGACTGGACTAGTCATGTAACTAGAGAAAAGATCAACAACTTGCATACATATTAATAACATTTTTTTATTTTATTTTTTTGTCTCTGGAGGAATCAACAACTAGTTGGGCACGTGCTCGCGTTACACGTGGTCGTGTTATCCAACCGCTACCACTATAACCTCCAGGTGTGCCCATGATGCCCCTTATGCGGCACACAATGTAAGTCAGGGGGAATTGAACTCGAAACCTCATGGAACTTCATTTTCACAGCACTTGCCAATTGAGCTGCCCCCCGGGGGTTACATATTAATAATATTATTATTAGTGCCAAATTGTAAATTCAACAACATAAATACAAATTGCATATTTAAATGAGATTTAACTCAACACATGATACATGTGAAGGTGGTGACTTATCCATTCCAAGTGGACATTTACCATCACCGTGTGGTATCACAACTTGTAGAAACATAAGAACATTATATCTGAGGATTCTAGAAAATAAATAAATCACTATGTTGAACTTATCAAATGTGACACATACATGTGTATGTGGTACATTGAATGAACATGCTTCCTATACTATTTCATTAGTGGTGGAGACAGACCCCAATGCATCTATCAGTGTAGAGGGTCTGTTATAGGGGTATAGAAACTATAAAACATCATACAATAAGATATCAAAATAAATACATATAATAATATATAAATATATAATTATGAAGAACATAGATATGTTTAAGATACTAACCTCCTCCATGAATATTTGATGTCCATTGGCCTCCATCAATCCATAGCAAGTCTTCCCACAACTCGAGCATCTATGAGGCTCACATGAACGACTACTCTGTCCATGTTCCCTTTCCTCAATGCACTATGTTGCATGGATTGAAGGTCTAACCCCTTTGGTAACATCACCAGTAGGAACCTCTTGCCGATATAGTGTAACAAAACTCTCATGCTGCACCAGACTCCGAGTCAACACTAATAAAGATACATGTTCTTATTGAAATCCCTCTACAATGAGAGGATGTTAGGTAGGGGAGTTAGTCCTTTTCCTGCAAGGAAGAGGACCTAGCATAGGGTCACACCTAACATTCTCTCTATCCTATGCATACCCTTGACCCACCCCCTGGAAATCACCAATGTCAAAGTAGTTCAAATCGTGACCCGAAATAAATTCTTCCCATAGTTTCGTAAAGAAATATAAAGGCACCTCCCTATTATTGCAGAGAGGTTTATCAAATACCATGAACCATGTATCCATCCATTTATCATCAACTTGTGGGTGGATGCACTAGCCCATACAAATAAGTTGTTTGTTGATAGGTGGTTGTAGTCCATATCTAGGATCAATAAATAGAGACATCAAATCTTGTTTTTAAATGTTCAAGTCTCTGACTTGGTTTTATCAAGTCCAGTATTCATAAATATTTGTTAATTTCCCTTGGGAAATTTCAATGGACGATACAATGGCATCCAATGAAGTGTCTAATGACAATTGGATAGGTTCTCTTGTACCCCTTAAGTCATGGACAAGTGATCTCAAGGTGGTCAACCCTTCATCAATTTGTGTGTTAATGTTTGGTGGTTGTGGTGGGTTGGGGTTTTCTATGCCTTTTTTTGCTTGTGTGGGGTTTTCATTGTCTTTGGGTTCCATATTAATTATTTTGCTGAAATTTAATAAGGGAGTTCATATAAATTATGTCAGTTTTTTTTAATTAAAATAGAAAATTACAAAAAACATGCAAATAAATAGTTTAAGAAATTAAGAAAACAATAAATTAATCATGCACACATAAATGCATTATTTTATATTCATAATATATTTTCATTTACTATTGTGAACACTATGAAAATTTGACAGATGAAGAAAATATGATAGACTGAAAAATGCTTATACCATCAAGAAGGATTATGAAATGATACAATTATTTCCATTGAAGGATGAAAATCCTAGAGAATCATTTCTAGCATCTACAAACTTCCTAAGCATGGTCAAATAAATGTAGAAACATTATGATGTTGTTTACAGAAAATTTGAGTCAGGCATACAACATAATGATGAAGTTGAAATCTCTTGGAAACATGCAATTTTTAGGACATGGAATATTTGCTAAAGGAGTATGTAGACATTGTGTAAAACGACAATTACAATGGCTTGTCACCTAAGAGGAGAATTGTGCATGACACAGACTTGATTCTTGGTATGATGTTGTAATCAAGTTGTGTATAAGATGAGTTAGATGAAGAGAGTAAAGTTTAAGTGATAGGTAGCATATTTTTTGTCAAAGGTATATTGATCAGGGAAAGTATGATCTTGTGTATGGTTTCAATATTGATTACACAAAAGAGGGACGGTTATTGTAGAATGTGTGTATATAGTCTAGAATTGAATAAGGTCACATCCATAAATAGATTTCATTTACCGAGTATGGATGATTTGATGGACAATTTGTGTGGCACCATTTTTGTTTTTGAGATAAATATGAAGAGTGGATGTAATTAAACTAAAATTAAAGAAGGTAGTGAATGGAAAATTGCATTCAATACAAAAGGACTATGAGTAGCCAGCTATGTAACTACTGTGCTAAGTACAACTGTGGTACAACAATGCAATTGATGATAATGGTGTTGCTATTATACACTTGTAAGTTTGTGGTTATGTATCTAGATGATATTTTCATATTCAATGAGAGAAAATATGAGCATCTAAAATGTCTAACATTGATGTTTGAGACCTTGTTTAAAGAGAAGGAATGAATTAATTTGAAGAAGTGTGAGTTATTTAAAAATGAATTATTGTACCTTGGGTTTATTGTATACCAAGAAGGTTTTTGCATGTCCTAAACCAAGTAAATGTCATTGAAGTTAGGGGCTCTCGTGATATTTCAAATTTATACATGAAGTTCATTAAGTCGAAACACCATATTATTATCTTAAATATTTTTAGCACGCATTTATGAAAAGTGACTTAACATGGATGGAAAATATATTACTATCATATTGCATTTTACTTTCTATGAAACATAGAAATCCAATTGAAGAGGTATTGAAAGCCAACGAAACCAAAATTTGTAAAGCAACCAAACCTCGAGGATTCCCAAGACCTTATGAAGATGTAAGAATTTTTTAGGTTCATAAGTTTAGTCAAATGGGCCATGTTGTGAAATAAAATAAGAGAAATCAATCTTGCATTGTAGTAATATAAGAATTAAATATTCCATACATCGAGAAAGAGATCAAGCACTCAAGGAGAGTAGAAGAGCCATGTTGAGTTGATTAGGGTTCAAAATCCTATGATTATTGTTGATTGGTTTGTTGGGCATTGAAGACCAAATTGGATTATTCTAGTTTGTCACTATTAGAAGAGGAAGATGACCATTCAAGTGATAGAGAACGAGATCTGCTACCCTATGCACATTGAAGGAGTTTGTTCTAGAGTCAAGAGTCATTGTCAAAATAAAAAATTACTAGACTGGGAAGAAAAGAGGAGAAATCAAGCATACCTGGCTTGAGTTGGAGACGATGTTCAAATCTTGTAGATACTTGGTGCTCTTCTCCTTTAAATTTTCCCAATGACTGTAAAACCGCGAGGCGCGGTGCGGTCTAAATGGCCACAAATCGTGCCCGTAAGCGATTAAAAAGGGCCCGACAAGAACATGCACACTTTCCTAGGAATGAACACGTGTTCTTGAGAATGCACACATGTTCCTGGGAATGCACCTATGAGGCTCGCTGAGTGGAGGTTCGGGGTTTGTCGAGCCCATCACAACATGAACTCTTGCGCATTCCACCTTCGTGCTCACTTCGTTTCCACTTTATCATCCACCAACTTGGTTCACTCACCCAACTATATTATAAAAATTGTTATAATTATTTAAGATAATTTACTACAACCTCAATTTCTATAATCAAATTTAAATTAAATGCACACTTATCATTTACTTGTCTTTTGAAGGTGGAAAAAAAAAATCATAACTTACATATCAACCAATAATGAGAATGGAACCAATTGTGAGAATGACAATCACTAATTATTATCAACAAAAAAATGTTACAATTAATAAATTTATTAATTTTTTTTAATTTTGATAATTTTAATTTCCATATTTCATATTATGACAATATATAACAATTTTATAAATTTGCAATTTTTTTTAAATGATTAAAAAAAATTCAACTATATCATAAATCATTATAATTGTTTAAAATAATTTACTATAATTTTGATTTCTATAATCAAATTTAAATCAAATATACACTTGTCATTTATTGTCTTAAGGTGGAAAAACCTATATTAAGTCATTTCACAAATTAACTCACTTGTGAAGTGATGGTGATGATAGCCATCACTAAGTGCTATTTTTATTTTTTAATACCAACTTCTTTTTATTCAAGAAAAATAATTCTAAGCACAATAACTTATTGGTGATTGATAAAAGGAAAGATTTTATTGGGTCATTAGCATGTTTCCTTATATCCAAGGAAGATGAAGTCTTAACAAATAAAGAATAGTTTTGAATCTATTTTAAAAAGGAAATTAATGATTATCACTTTATTTATATTTTATAGTGGATAAATAAACTTTGAAATTTAATTTTAAATTATATAACACTTAATTGTACCAATAAATATAAAAAATCACTAATAACCATTTTCACATTTAATTAAAAATAAACCAAATTTCCATATACCATTTTATTTAGTAGGTTCGAGTCTACAATATCAAAAGAAAAGAAAATGCAATGCACCTTAATATACTTAAAATGTAGCGAGCAAGAGTGTCGTGTAAATGGAAAGAAATTTGTAAAAAGAGGTCTCAAGGTGGATTCTCACCCCGATTTACAGATGCTCCATTCTTGTTGGCTACGTGAAAGCACCTGGGGTGATAGTGATAGTGGACATGTATACACTCAAAACATAAAAATGTCAATGATGAGTTTCATGGTTACCTGGTTTATTAATAATAACACATAAGATATATTATATAAATGGAAGGAAATATGTAAAAAGAGATCTCAAGGTCAATTCACACCCTGATTTACCTATGCTCCATTCTTATTGGCTGCATGGAAGCACATGGGGTTATAGTGATAGCGGACTCAAAATATAACTTCAATATACCTTAAAATACATAATGTAAATTCAATATATCTTAAAATACATAAAAATGTCAATGATGAGTTTCATGGTTACTTTATTAATAATAACAAATAAGATATATTATATAAATGGAAGGAAATATGTAAAAAAAGGTTTCAAGGTCGATTCACATCCCGATTTACTTATGCTCCATTTTTACTAGTTGCGTGGGGTTATAGTGATAGCAGACTCAAAATGTAACTTCAATATACCTTAAAATACATAATGTAAATTAAATATATCTTAAAATACATAAAAATGTCAATGATGAGTTTCATGGTTACTTGGTTTATTAATAGTAACACATAAGATATATTAAAAATTAATCAAAATATTCCAAATATAAAAATGTAAGTTAATTTTATATTTATTTTTAAAGAAAAAAAATGTCGTTATCTAACCAATCACGTTAAAAACGCAGCTTCAAAAATTATCCTTACGGAGAGCAAAATACCCGACCCAACAACATAACATTTGACATCCCATATTATCACAATTCAAAATATTAAAAAAAACATACAATTATAATTATTTTTATAACTTTTTATTTGAACGGACTTTATATTCCTATATAAAAAAGAATGAAGTACTGAAAACATATATGAAAGATTCGTTAAACTTTCAAACCTACATATTATCTTTGAAAAAATATCTTTATATAATTATAAACTTTTAACTTAATCCAGGTTAAAAATGGTCGGATTCAATCTTGGCAAGAAGATTAACTTTTTATGCGAAAGTTTAGGATATAATTAACTTTTAACACAAAAGTCCACGATAACTTTAATGGGTCAAATAAAATCACACCATGTGTGTACAGGCTTTTTTAATTTGTCACTTAATAAGAAAAAGAAAAAACAACAAGAAAAACACCTCACACCTTTCAACTCATACCAAATATGTACAATGGGATAACGAGTGGCAAGATCATGAATAACATGTTGAAAAGGATAGTACTCCTTTTTCAACTAGTGTGTATAGATTGATGAGTAGATTTGCCTCAATCATAATCCAAAAAGAAACTCAAAACCTCTCCATATACATGGGATTTTACCTATATAACAACTTCGTAAAAAAAAAAAAATTATAAAATATAAAAATTATATTCTTAAATTAAATTTTATAATGTTTTAATTTAATTTAGATGTTGAATTTCTTATATTTTTTTAATAGAAAATTAGGTCAAATTATATTACTGAAAATATAATTTTCTTACATCTTCATAGATGATTATAACACTAGTCCATAAACCATGCTAAAAAATACTACAAACATTATCAATAGGTAGGCTGTAAAATGAGAAACAAAAAAGAGGTAAAAACCTCAATCAAAAAGCAAAAAAAAAGCAGAAAAGAAAATTGAACCAAATGTGGCAAGCTCAGAAAGAACTTCAAAGTGATTATCCAACACAGCCCCCAAAGGAACTCAAACTGTTAAACAATAAACAGCATGACCTCAAAGCTCTGGTTCAAAACTTCTTCTAACCAAAACGGAAAAGGTTAAAAGATACCAAAAAAACCCAAAAAAGAACAAAAAAACCCCAATACAACAAACCCCGAAAGCCTCCACCAAAAACACCCTGCCGCTGGAGTAATGGCTGAGATCGAAACAGCATATGAAAAATGCACCGCCCCACCACAGGCAATCAGGGAAAAACGCCCCTCCTCCACCACCACCTTACCCACCTACGCCCTGCTTCCGCCGCTCCGCTTCGCAAGTCTGCATGCCCTGGTTGCATTCGCCCTCGCCCCCTCGCCCCCGCTTGCCCAGTCCCGCAGCCTCGCCCTAGTCCGCGGCCGCAGTCTCCCTGGAAGTGGCTCACGCCTTCTCCCGCGCTCGCCCATCTCCAAGGAAAACAGGGATGCGGCTAGCGAAACCTAGCCGCAGAGCCCCCAGCTACCTTTAAAATTGTGAATTTCTTATATTTATAAGAACGGAGATGCATTAGAGTATTTGGCAAGTTTATATGATCTTTTGTCAAATAGATATAGTTCGGGTTTAGATTAAAATGTATAACAAAATTATGTAGCAGGAAGATTCGACTACAGCTTTTAACAAAATACGAAGTTACAGCTATCCACTAACGAAGTACGAAGTTGGAGCTCTCCACTAACCGACCAACCAAGTACAAAAGATAGTTTACACGAATCTGATATTTACTGGCTCTATTACAACAAGGGCCAGAATGCCGGGCCCAGTAACAGCAAACGAAAACACACCAGAAGCAAACAAGCATTTTGGAAACCAGATGGATTGGACTGCTCTGCAGTTTACATTTACACATCCGATAATAACTTTAACTTAGAGGTCAGACTGGCTGAACCACTTCTTGCAATTATAGACTGAGCAGAAGGCCTGCAAACAAGTCACCCCCAAAAGTATCGCTGCAGCTACCAGAGACAGGAATTTCCACGACCCGAATATGCGTTCGTTCACAAACTCCACCACAACAACATTCCATTTTCTGTTATAATGGGTGTTAATGTCCTTTATAACTTTGTCCAGATATGCAACTTTTGTGAGACGAACAGACTTACCCATGCTATTCCACAGACTCGCAACCTCTCCATCGCTTTGGAGGTGGTTTGAAATAACTCCGCTCTGTGTCAGCAATCTAACATCTTCTTCGCTGTCGATCATCCCGTTCATGAAATCGACGTATCGTGTGAAAACCAGCGCTCCTGGAGCCGCAGAAGCTTCTAATGCCACCAGATTTCTCAATATTACCTCCGTGTTGGTATCCAACTTTACTTTGGGGAGGTAAAGCGTGGCAGTCTTCTCATCAAATTGTATTGCGGTGAGGTCGCCGTCGGTAGGAACGAATTTGACTCCCGCAGAGTATAAATCGGCCACAGATGGAATAGCTAATTCCTCTCGCGTGGGCGGTATGATCTTAACGGAGGATTCGTCGCCCTTCCCCTCTCCGTCTCCTTCTCCTTCCTCAGATTTGATGTCATCTTTATCGACAAAAAGAGCCAAGGGTTTCTTCAGGGCACTCAGAACAGGCAAATTCCCAATAATAGAAAGAAGACGTAGGGGTAACTTCATAAGAAATCGCAGAGGCCTCCCGTTCAGCACTCGCCGAGGCAGCTCTGTAAGAAATCGAAAGGGACCTACCTTAATAGAAGAGAGAGTCTTCCATAGCAAACTGAACGCCTTTGTAACAGTTGACATGTCCTCTGTATCAGGCGCATCGTTTCCTTCCTCAGTCCAATTTGGATTTTGACTGCTGGAAACAGGGACGACAGCGTAATATAGCACCTCGAGCACATGCCCTCTCTCGTTTATATGGAGATTTGAATTCTCAGGCAACTTGAAGCTGAAAGGCGATAATTCTTGGCACACGAGCCTCAGCAGGCTGGAGAGCCTCTCCTCTGCCTTGGCTTTAGAACCCAACTGCAACTCCAAAAGATTTTGCAGAAGAAAGAGCGGCAATTGATTTTCCAGCATCATCAGATCTCTGAAAATGGAGTTGTGGGCAGAGCCGGTACCAGTCGGATGTAAGACTCGTCCCAGCTGCTTGACGTCCACGTCCCAGCTTTTATCGGCGTGTCTGACATAAAACTGCAAACACTCGAGAAGAAAGGTGGCGTCCAGAGCCATGATCCACGCCAAGGTTTCTTCCTTATAGTCGATGAACTTGTGATAGCAGCTCCGGATTTGCCAATCGTACTTCTTAAATTCCTCCACAACGACAGGCTCAAACTTGCGTCCGTTGATTCTTTTCTGAAATCTGCGAGCAGATGCCAGTTTGTAGCGCTCCATATCATAGAGCTCAGATCTCCAGTGATGATAGGGGCCGATAGAAACGGATTGAGGAGTGTACGCTTCGGGCATCTGTGCCAATAACTCTTTCGGCACATTAAAGATTGACATACAGAACTCCTCCTCTTCTTTATCTTGTTGTAGTATATCCAGACTTTCCTTGATCTGAATAACCCAACCGTTCTCATCGATCTTCAGTTGAACGTTAGCGTTGGTTTCCATTTTGCAAGTCGGAGTAAAGGAGCCACACTCAAAGAAATGAAAAGAGTTGGGAAATATACCTCTGAGAGAGTCGAGTGACTACGCAGCCTTATATGGAACTCATTTGGTTGATGAATACAGAGGATGGAGGTATTAGCCCGTAAACCCTTCCTTGCAGTTTCAGACCGACAATATACAGTGTGTTATTCCATTATTCCACACTATCTTCACATGGTTTCTATATTTTCCAATGTGACGTTTGCCACGACATGGACCATGAGTTACTTGGCAGGGTAATGTACCAAATTGTTCTATTGGGGCACACATACAAATATTGAATGTAATTAAATAAATCGATGATTCACGCTTTTTTCATGCGCTTGACTAGTTGAACTATATGCCACTATAGTACCATAGTACCATCGGACTAGAGTGTACATATGAATTATAGTTCCATCGGACTACAGTATACATATGAATTCTATGAGAATTAATGTTTATTCACATGTACTAGGTTACATTTCTAAAATATTAAAAAAATTAATTAAAAAAACATAAAATATATAAAATTCAAATTAATTTATAATCATTTTAGTTTCCAATTTGATATCTAAATTTTAAAAATAAGTTAATAATGGAGTTCTATCTAAAATTTAATATAAAAAAGTTTTAAAAATAAATTCATTTTATTATATAATATAATATAATATTAATCACTTTTTATTATAATAATTTAATATTAATAACATTAACCTTAACTTTATTAATAATTAATATTTATATTAATTATTAATAAAGTTAAGATTAGTGTTATTAATATTAAATTATTATAGTAAAATGTAATTAATATTATATTATATTAATGATATTAGAAGTTAACTATAACCATTAACTATATTAATAATTATTAATATAGTTATAATTAATATGTTAATAATATTAATCATTAACTATACTAACCCTGACTATATTAACTACATTAAACTTAACTCTAATAACTTAAACCCTATCAATTAATATATTATGAATAACCCTAACTCTAAAACATCCAAAATTGCAAAACTTATTATTTTATTAATATACTTTGTTAATATATTTAAATATATATTCAAACATATATATGTCTAATAACGTGGCTGTTATGAGTTAACGAAGAATAGACTCTGTGTTCTTTTTTTTAATGTACAATCCTAACACTTAATAGTAACATTACACTCTGCCCATTCACAATTAGCTGTAGATGGCAGTCAAGACGCACACAGTATTTGGGAAGTGAAGGCGAATTAAAGTTTTGAAAATCATTGTTATTTTTGTGCCCTAGAGCACAAAGAGGAGTTCAACGAGGAACCTACTGTTGCCTCATCCCTGTGCAATTTTCAAAACTATAAAATTAAACTTTTAATAAACGCAGGGGGGAAATTGAAACGCGGAGGGAATCCACGCGGCCATAAGCATCCGCCTGGTAAAAAAATGACGGTGCTCTTGGCATTCAATTTCACTGTTAATTGAAACGTATGTCATATCCATCTGCCTAGTAATAATAATTTCTGTTGTTATTTTTTAATCATTAAATATGGCAATCTGGTGGTGAGCAAGTAAATTTTGAATTTTATTTAATAAATGTGAAAAAGTAATCACATAAATGTACCTCTTTATAAATGAGCGAAAGTTAATTTATCAAAATCTTATCCATTGATTAGAGAGAACAACTAAGAATATGTCAGTGTCTTCAATTCCCAACCCTAAAATTGTAATTTATGATTAAAAAGTTGATTAATCCACAGATTCCAATAAGAAAACACCTATCAACATAATAAATCAATTATTCATGCTTTTTTCATATGCTTGACTAGTTAAAATATATACCACACTATAGTACCATCGAACTAGAATGTACATATGAATTATAGTTCCATCGAACTACAGTATACATATGAATTCTATGAGAATTAATGTTTATTCACATGTACTAGGTTACATATTTAATGTTGGGTTTAATCTTTATTTAATTATTAATTTAATTTATGTATTTTTTATATCAATTTTATGTAAAAATATAAAAATGTATGTAAACTAATTTTACAATCAATAAATAAAAAATAATGTGAATATAAATATAATTACTAAAGTCATTGTGGGTTTAATACAGTTTGAGTGGGTCTAATGGTTAAGAATATGTGTTTTTTCTGAAGAGGTCACAAGTTCAAATCTTTGTCCCACAAACAAGGGGGTCTCTTACACCAATTTGATGTGATGGCTTGGCCGTGACCTTAAAAATAGATTATTATTATTATTATTATTTAGGAGTCTATCTTTTCTTTATTTTTTCTTTTCACTCTATTCACCATATGTATTCATTATTTTAATGATATTTTAAATTTAAATTTTCTTTTTAATAGTGTGATTTTATAATATATTCTATAATTGATAATAATTTCCACTTTCTATTTTATATAACATTATTGAAAAATATATCTTTGAATTAAATTTATTTTATGAACATTTAAACATAGCCTAATTTTGTTTAATCAAATAGCTTTTATTTTTATAAATATTTTCTCCTAATTAAATATCCCCACTTTACTACTTATTTTGTACAGCCTCAAACATTTATAGATATACTAAGTATAATTGTTTAAAGGAAAATAAAACTTATTTAAAGAAAAGTAAATGGTGTAAAATGTAAAGGAATAATAACGCAAGAGATTACCACTAACATAAGTCAAGTCTTGATAATGCTAAAAAACTCGTACGGGCTTTCTTCCGAGCATCGGCATAGATTGACGAAAGAGCGATCTTATCCAACAATCATGTAAAGCATATGCTTAAAGCTATTGTCCACGTTTTCTTAATTATTTCATGAAAGGAATACTTTTAATTAATTAAATTTTGCTCAATACTCATATAAATTATATACTTAAAGCTACTATTCGCATTTTATTAAAGAAGGATTTTTAATTAATTAATAATTAATAAAAGGAGTCAACGTCTACTCAAAATAAAAGAATTATTCAAAGTGTGGCATCATAGATCGACCTCCAATCGGGGATACCGTGCCCTCTTCAAATTCTGAAAACCTATTTTATTGCCATTATGATGGATGAACTTTTAAAAGTTCAATAAAATATAAACCATGATGGGTGAAATTTCAGTTAAAGAAATCCACAGTGATTTATTGCGTCTCCATAAGTGGGCATACTTCCAATGAAAAATGCGTGCATGGTAGTGTTGTTTTCAATATTTAAAATTTTCGGTTAGGAAATATTTAAAATTTTCAGTAGGAAATATCTTTACAAAGTGTAATAAAGTTAAAGTCGGAATATGAAAATAGCACATGAAAATAGCATATTATTAGTATTTGAGATTGAATTTAAAGGTATTAAAATTTGAATTTTACATATTAGCTTTGAGTTTATAATCCTTTGTTATAAAAATGAGAAAGCAAAAAATATAACTATGTATATAACACGTTAATATTATTTGACATGCTTGTGTTGGCGTATACAATAACATGTTTATGTTTGTATTAGTGTACATAATAATGACTAGACTAGAGGTAAATATATGTTCAATGCAACTTTGCCAAAATATGTCTTTCACTTATAACATCTAAGTAAAAGGTGATTAAATTGAATGATTTTAATACATTTTTATACGATTAGGGTGAGTGTAAGAAGTTTGTGGTCGAAAAAGTGGCAAGACCATGAATAAGAACACGCACTCACAAGAATGCATGCGTGTTTGTGTTCCTATAGCTATAAGTTCGGTTGTGGTCAAACCTCCATGTGGATTGTCACATAGGTTAAGAAGTAAGAGTGCATGCATACTCTTAAAAACGTGTCCGCGCTCTTAAGAATGTGTGTGGTTCATTCTGGTGTTTTTTAATAAACGACTCAAGAGCGATTTTGTGCATATTGTGCACAAAATCACGCTCGTGTTTCTCATTGGGAAAATAGAGTGAAGAGAGGAGGAAGAAAGGGAGGATCTTTCCAGCACCATTGTCACCGTGTATGTTACCTTTATTTTAACTTTAATCTAATTTAGTCATTATAATTTAGTATTTTGCTCCCAATAATCTAAATTGAAAAAAATATTGTAATTTAGTATTTTAAATTAAAAAGGAAACTAATTTACATGCCATGGCTGTTAAATTGCAGCATATACAATATAATGAAACCCCAAGAAAATTTAAACCCCTCACAATAAAACCAAGAAGACCAAAACCCCAACCCACCACCACCACCACACAATGTAAACAGTGAAATTGATGAGGAGTTGGTGATATTAAGAAACCTTGAGAAACAGTTAAGGGAGACTAGAGAACCTAGCAGAGTCTCCTTGGCCACTTCTTTGGACATCATTGTGCAGTGCATTGCAAGTGTCCAAGCGAAATTTACATCTATTTATAACTATAGGAAAAGAAAGTACGAGTATTATAACACTAGTTTGGACAGAAACCAAATCAAAGAACTGGGCATTTCAAAACAACAAATATTGTCTATTTTTAGGGATCCTATAAATGGACAAAAACTACCATTGACTAGGAAACACATATCCATTGACTAGTGCATCCATCCCCACATTAGTCAAAACTAGATGGATAGGTGGTACATGGTTTTTGACAAACCTCCCTGCAATAATAGGGAGATTCCCTTATATTTTCTAAGGAAATTATGGGTTGATTTTATTATGGGTAAACATGTCAACTACTTTGACATTAGTGACTTCCATGGGGTGGGTTGAGGGTTCGCACAGGACCGAGACTAGGCAAGGCACGACCCCAAGTTAGGTCCTCATCCCCCTAGTCGAAGGCCTGAGTACCCTGCCCAACATCGTCCTATTGCAGAGAACTTGCAACAGGTACATCTAGCCATCTCATCATTGACTCGTAGCCCAGTGCAACACAATAGCTTTGTTGTAGTATTTTGACTAGAGGTGCATGCCAGTGACATTGATAGGGGGTTTGGAGCGTCAACATGCAAAGGAGAGTACAATGAGGAGAGGGCACATGGACATAGTAGTTGTCCATGTGAACCTCACAGATGCTCCAGTTGCGAGAAGACGTGATATGGGCCTATAGAGCCCACTAGACAAAATAGCTTCATGGAGGAGGTTAGTATCTTAACCATTTTTTGTGTTTTTCATCGTTATATATTTATTTTGTATTTTGTGTATTTATATAGATATGTGATTGTATGTTGTTTTGCAGTTGTTGTGTCCCAACAACAGACCACCTACACCTATGGATGCATCAATGCCTAGCCTCGCCACTGATGCAGCAGTAGAGGCATCATGTTCATTGGGTGCATCGTACACACATGTATGTATCACATTTGATAGATTCAACATAGTCATTTCTTTATTTTATGACATCCTCAAAAATTTTATATGTTCTCTTGTTTTTACAGGATTTGGCACCAGGCGATGTCGGGGATTATCCATCTGGGATGGACAAGTCACCAGCATCACAGGTATCATGTGTAAAGTTAAATATCGTATAATTCTCAAATTGTTTGTGTTAATGTTTTGGAATTTTAGTATTTTGTATTAATAGTTCAATTGTATTCATATGTATGCAGGTCGTCAATATATTTGCTAGGTATAGTAGTATTGCACCCCTTGGGCACCTGGGTGTTTCTTCTGGGTTTCCATTCTCCAGGCCTAGTGACACAGACCCTCGAAACTAAGCCCAGGGTCTTCTCATGATCAATCTAATCTAACCTTGAGTCTAATTGACTCTTTGATTTCCCCTCAGGAAATATCTCATACCCTCAAGGCGTATCCACAGGTCCTTATGAGTTGAGCCTGCATGAACAAACACCAGGTGCCAACCCAAACCTCCTTGGCCACAATAAATTGTCACGCCTTCGCGAATTCAAGACTTCGGATCTCATGATTTCGCAATCCTTGAAATCGAGAGTTCCGTCTCTGCAACCCCCGAAACCCAAATTGTCGATTCACCGAAATAATTGGCCACGTCCTCCTCCACTGCCGTATCGCATTTCGCGATATCGGGAATCCCAGAATAAAGAATCCTACCTCTTGTCTTCGAAATCCCCAAAATGCCGAACTCCAATGTGCTCAGTAAAGACTGGCTACCCTATAGGGATTTTCGTCGATTCAGAGTTTCGGACTTCGCGCCTTCGTGAGTCCTGATGCAAGACTTCGGGCTCTCCAACCTGCGAAACCCCGAAACAGTCAACAAAGTTTGACTCCACCTGATGGCAAGTATGCCACCTATCTTCTTCGCTAACTTCAACTTTTGATGTGGATTCCTGCCACCTGTCACCCATGCGGTCCCCACCTGACAGATGTGCCACGCATTCACATGAGCTCTTGGCTCTCGCTACTTCGCAACTCCAGTAGTTCAAAACTGACTCCTCTGATCCCTGGCACCCGAAGTGCCAAAATCCCGAAACGTCACCCCAACTCTTGTCGCAACTCCCGACTTCGGGACTTTCGTTTCTCTGTACTCAACTTCTTGTCGTCTAGAACCATGAAATGCCAAAATGATCTGACGGCTCAGACTATTCACGATCAATGGTCCACGTTGATTCCTACCTCTTGAAGGGTGGATTAATCTAGCACTTAATTCCCTCATAGCTTCACTAGATCCCACGGTCCCCACGACTTCGTGAATTCTCCACAGAGAATTCTGACCGCTCGATTGCTCCTTGACAACTTCTGTGAAATAAACCAATGTTATTGTCTGAACTTGACTCTTGCAAAGCAACTTCAGTCTGTCTCTTTCTAAAGTACTTAAATCCCTGAATTCCCTTAAAATATTTAAAGGGGTTATATCTCCTGGGCTTTCTTTGGCGACTTCAAGCCTCGAAAGATCTCTTGCACGCACTCCTTGCGGCAACCTATCAAATACTTCTGGGTATTTGATCTTTTCGTCTATGTGCACTCCTTGCAACAAGAATCCTTCAACTCTCTCCTTGGTTGATAAGTTCTAAGCTTTCAACCAGCCTGCGCACACCTTGCACGGCTCCTGTGCTTCACCTGCACTTCTACTGGAATGCGAACAACGGTATCCCTCCTAAGCTTTCAGAGATAAACTCTGAACCTTTGTCAACGCACTCCTTGCAGACACTTCACTGCACTCCTTGCAGGAACTTCTCTCACTCAGGAAGAGAAACAATTAAAACTCATTCTCTCTCTCTTTCTCAGACTTCAAACATTAACATGAAATCATACATACAAACAGTATTAAACAAAGGCATAACAGAGAAATTAAAATGATTGTAAGCATATCATTTACCATGTATAAACAAAAAACATCATAACACCATGAATTCTGATTCAAGACTTCATTCATTAATTCAAAGCTCCTGTACATGGACTTCTCTTCTACAACTCTCTCTTCTTCTGAGTATGCTTATGATACAATACTCTCATCCTACAATAATACAAGAATGAGGGTGTCTATATCCATTCTCCCTCCTGCTCTTCTAAACTGTCTAATCTATCATTCAAGCCTACCTACTTTCATTAACTACGCATAAATGCCTTAATCTTCTACAGATGAGAGTGAATCGCTCATGATCTGTTTACAATGTGTAAGTACGCTTTCCCTTTAACCATTACATTAATTTTTCAAAACGTGAGAAAATGTGTGTTGCGCTTTCCAGCTGTTCTTTCGCCTCCACTCTCGCTTGATTGTTTACGATGCTCCTGCATCATACTCCCTCTCTTGAAAATTTTCATGAACTCCTGTTCATGAGTTCTTGCATGGTCTATCCATGCTTGTGAATTTCTGCTTCATCTTCCCAGCTGGCATCTTCAACTGGATGTCCCTTCCACCTGACCAAGTATTCAAAATACTCCTTCCTCCTGGTCTTTTTGCTGACTCTCTTGTCAATTATGCTTTCCATTTGTGGATTTTCAGCTACAAGCATCTGCTTTGTCCATTGAACCTCTGTCTGTTCATCCCCTAGTTCTTCAGTTGTATATGGGTACAAATCTGCAACATTGAATATCAGTGAGATTCTGATCCCATCAGGTAATTCAATCTCATATGCATTTGCCCCAAATTTCTTCATGACCCTGCATGGCCCAATCTTCTTATTATTTAATTTATTATATGTTCCCCTTGGGAACCTTTTCTTCCTCAAATGTGCAAGAATCAAATCACCAACTTCAAATTGAAGTTCTCACCTGTGTTGATCTTCTCTGCGCTTGTATTCTTGGTTTGAATTATGTAATCGCTCCCTAACTTGACTATGAATCTCCTTCATCACTTCTGCAAAATTCTTTGCACTAGCACTTCTGAATTCTGATTTCTCTGAATCTTTTAACTCAGAAACTCCCCTTGGTTGCATTCCATATACAATCTGGAATGGGTTTTTTCTTGTGCTTATGTTGAATGAGTCATTGTAAGCAAATTCCGCCTGTGGTAGAATGTGATCTCACTGACTGTGGTGTTCAGTCACTAGGCTCCTCAACAAATCCCCCATGCTTTTGTTCACAACTTCTATTTGTCCATCCGTTTGAGGATGATACACTAAGATAAATGACAAACTTGTCCCCAACTTCTTCCATAAATTCCTCCATAAGTGTCCCACGAACTTGGTATCTCGATCAAAAACTATGCTCCTTGGCAAGTCGTGAAGTCTAATGACTTCTTTGAAAAACAGGTTTTCAATGTGAATTGTTACAGGTATGAACTAACTGAGAGGGGGGGTGAATCAGTTAGTGTAGATTATTAGCAATTTCTCTTGTTTTAACTTTGAATCATTAATCTTAGTGGCACTGAGTCTTTACTGTGAAATTCAGAGTTATAAACATAAAGCATATAACATAAAGAATAGCAATCACACACACAACATTCACTCATAAGTATGAGACACAGATTTTTCAAGAGGAAACCCAGCGAGGGAAAAAACCTCGTCTTCTTAAGATGTTAAGAAAGCTCCAACTGCATTACATCTCATTATTTATGAGCACCAACTCATAGAGGCTACAACCTCTGATTGCCAGCACCAACTGGCTGAGAGCACCAACTCCCACGGAATCCCAGCACCCACTGGGTGGAAGCACCGACTTCCTTTTTCCTTCAGCACTAACTAAGTGAAAGCACCAACCTTCAGATTCTACAAGCACCCACTTGCAGAGAAAGAGACATACGTCTCCCTAGCACCACCCTACCACCCTTATTTGTCAAAATAAATATTGTTCAAATCAACTAGTTCATTCTGATATAGCTTGCTTACCCTTTCTGCTGATCTATTCTGCGTTCTTCACTGTCTTTGATCTGCTGCTCTGCTTCACTGTCCTCTGCAGCCCATTCTCAGCTGCTTCGCTGTCCTCTGCTCTAATCCTCTTCGATTTTCCCACCTTCAGAGCTCTCTTTCTATCTCATTTCGACAACCCTTCCATCTTGGTTCCAGCGCATTATATTGTTTTTCCACATGCAGAGGTTTTCCTTCCTTTTCTCAACTCCAACTGCAGTTTCCCTTTCTTTCATTCTTTCTTCTTCTTTTCGCATGCCAGCATTCTCTCTGATTTTCTGAACTGGCTCTTTGCATGCCTCATCTACGCATCCCACATCATGCAATGTTGTGTTCTTCCTGTCTTAACTGCCAGTCTAATTTTAGACTGAAAGTTCTTCCACTGTCCAGAGTGATTAGAGAAACCCAACTGGAAAAAACTTCCAGACTTGTCAAAACAGATGAAGGACCCCCGCAAAAACCTAGATTTAGCAATGTTAAGCTCCGTTGATTTTGCATTCTAGCCATTTGATGCTGGCCACACCAATCGCGTTGTAAATGGCCTTATTCTTGTTTTTCTTAAACAAAAAACGATTACTACCCCAAGGGCGTTGTGAATGGCATCATTCGAGCTTTTCTTAAACAAAAAAAATGATTGGTAACTCAAGGGCATTGTGACTGAGATCATTTGTGCGTTTCTTACCAAAAACGTTGCTGCTAGTCATGGTCGTGGCTAAGGGAGAGCCAACGTGCCATAGACATGTCCTTCTTGGTTTAAATACATGTGCCAATTGGATCGCCTCTATTTTCGCCATTGCTTCTGCTCTGTTTCAATGGGGGCACTTGGAACAACTGGAGCATTCCTTCAAACATTTCAAAAGGGTTTCAAGCGTTTCAAAAGGGTTTATTCCCTCTTTTTGTTTTCTTGAAAAAACTAAACGCCCTTCAAACATTTCAAATGGGTTTACTCCCTTTTTTTTTTTGAAAAACCTAACGCAAAGGGTCTCCTCTTGTATAACAATTCGCTGAGTGGAACCCAGTCTCCACATCCCCACTTGGATATTGCTCTGTCATCATCTACCTTCTTCTGCCAGTTCTCTTGTTCGTGCTCCATAACCAACCGATTTCCATCAATGACAACCTTGACAATCTGCTTCATCTCTGCTATAGCCATATTTCCAACAATCTCCCCCTTTGGCATTGATGGCAATATGTCTTTCATTGCTCCCCCTTTGACATCAAGGGCAAAGGGTTAAACTGTTCTCTTCAGGCTTCCCCTGACTTTGTGCACTCAACTGTAATACCTGCTAAAAAGAATGAAATCCATCAACACTATCCACTAACCTGACCACAACTCTCCACCTGAATTGATGCCAATTTTGATGCATTCATGTCTTGAGAGTTTATACTGAGAAAGGTATCAGCTCTGATCTCTATGTATTTTCGCTTGCTGCAGCTCTACCAAGTTCAGTAACCAGGATTCTTGTGAAGAGATCCTTTGGACCTGCGCTCCTTTAATCAATCATCTATGCTCTGTCTTGTACACATCTGCTCCTGCCAATTACTAATTGAGGTACATTCGATTGATCGGGACTTCATCTTCCAATCCAGTGTAGACCATATGGAACATTACTGTGTTTCAGCTATTACAGCACTGTGTTTCAGCATAAGTTCCAGCTCTGTTTCAGCACTATGTTTCTGCATCTGTGTTCCAACATCTGTGTTCCAGCTCTATTTCAGCACTGTGGTTCAGCATCTGTGTTCCAGCATCTGTGTTCCAGCTTCTATGTTCCAGCATTTGTGTTCCAGCACCTGTGTTCCAGCATCTGTGTTCCAGCATCTGTGTTCCAGCTCTGTTTCAACACTGTGGTTCAACATCTGTGTTCCAGCATCTGCGTTCTAGCATCTGTATTCCAGCATCTGTGATTCAGCTTCTGTGTTTCAGCATCTGTGTACCAACATTTGTGTTCCAGCATCTGTGTTCTAGCTTCTATGTTCCAGCATTTGTGTTCCAGCATTTAGATTCCAGCATTTGTGTTTCAGCATCTGTGTTCCAGCATTTGTGTTCCAGCATCTGTGTTCCAGCTTCTATGTTCCAGCATTTGTGTTCCAGCACCTGTGTTCCAGCATTTGTGTTTCATCATCTGTGTTCCAGCATTTGTGGTTCAGCATCTGTGTTCCAGCTTCTATGTTCCAGCATTTGTGTTCCAGCATCTGTGTTCCAGCATTTTGTGTTTCAGCATCTGTGTTTCAGCATTTGTGTTTCAGCATCTGTGTTCCAGCATTTGTGTTTCAGCATCTGTGTTCCATCATTTGTGATTCAACATCTGTGTTCCATCTTCTATGTTCCATCTTCTATGTTCCAGCATTTGTGTTCCAGCATCTGTGTTCCAGCATTTATGTTCGATCCTTTGGATGAGTGCCCGTGAGCTGCAATGGGTCATGGGATTTCCACATTTTCAATGATACCATTGATTGACATCACTCCAGATTCACGTTTATTAATTCAAGAATACTTCTTATATAAAAAAAATCCATTTTTGCTGCTCATGACCAAACTCAACACAACTCCACTCATATATTCAATACAGGTATAAAGACCAAAGTGTCTCTTCAGACGATCTGTTAAGCACACACTCCCCCTGACAAAGTGAAGAGGTTAGTTAGAGGAGGGTAGGACACCCATCTTCTGTCTGAGATATTCAAACTGTGCCTTGGGTAATGGTTTGGTAAATAGATCAGCAATCTGCTCCGTTGAGGGAATGTACTGCAACTGTACCACTTTATTGGCAACCTGATCTTTAAAGAAATGATACTTCAGAGGTATATGCTTTGTCTTGGAATGAAGAACTGGATTCTTGGAAACACTAATAGTACTCGTATTATCACAGTGAAGAGGAATGGGTTCTTCATATGTTACCTTCAAGTCCGCAAGAGCTTGAATCATCCATATTACCTGAGTACAACATGCAACAGCTGCAATGTATTCTGCTTCTATTGTAGACAAAGCTATAGTGCTTTGCTTCTTGCTTAGCCATGCAACTAACGAATCACCCAAGAAGAATGCACCTCCACTAGTGCTCTTTCTCTCATCTACACAGTTGGCCCAATCTGCATCTGAATATGCCATTAGCTGAAAATTTTGATTTCTTGGGTACCACAAAC
>ML785424.1:333979-352502 GCA_009831015.1 Picea engelmannii
TTAATCTTAGTGGCAGTGAGTCTTTACTGTGAAATTCAGAGTTATAAACATAAATCATATAACATAAAGAATAGCAATCACACACACAGCATTCACTCATAAGTATGAGACACAGATTTTTCAAGAGGAAACCCAGCGAGGGAAAAAACCTCGTCTTCTTAAGATGTTAAGCAAGCTCCAACTGCGTTACATCTCATTATTTATGAGCACCAACTCATAGAAGCTACAACCTCTGATTGCCAGCACCAACTGGCTGAGAGCACCAACTCCCATGGAATCCCAACACCCACTGGGTGGAAGCATCGACTTCCTTTTTCCTTCAGTACTAACTGAGTGAAAGCACCAACCTTCAGATTCTACAAGCACCCACTTGCAGAGAAAGAGACATACGTCTCCCTATCACCACCCTACCACCCTTATTTTTCAAAATAAATATTGTTCAAATCAACTGGTTCATTCTGATATAGCTTGCTTACCCTTTCTGCTGAGCTATTCTGCGTTCTTCACTGTCTTTGATCTGCTTCTCTGCTTCACTGTCCTCTGCAGCCCATTCTCAGCTGCTTCGCTATCCTCTGCTCTGCTCCTCTTCGATTTTCCCACCTTCAGAGCTCTCTTTCTATCTCATTTCGACAACCCTTCCATCTTGGTTCCAGCGCATTATATTGTTTTTCCACATGCAGAGGTTTTCCTTCCTTTTCTCAACTCCAACTGCAGTTTCCCTTTCTTTCATTCTTTCTTCTTCTTTTCGCATGCCAGCATTCTCTCTGATTTTCTGAACTAGCTCTTTGCATGCCTCATCTACGCATCCCACATCATGCAATGCTGTGTTCTTCCTGTCTTAACTGCCAGTCTAATTTTAGACTGAAAGTTCTTCCACCGTCCAGAGTGATTAGAGAAACCCAACTGGCAAAAACTTCCAGACTTGTCAAAACAGATGAAGGACCCCCGCAAAAACCTAGATTTAGCAATGTTAAGCTTCGTTGATTTTGCATTATAGCCATTTGATGCTGGCCACACCAATCACGTTGTAAATGGCCTTATTCTTGCTTTTCTTTAACAAAAAATGATTAGTACCCCAAGGGCGTTGTGAATGACATCATTCGAGCTTTTCTTAAACAAAAAAAATGATTGGTAACTCAAGGGTGTTGTGACTGACATCATTTGTGCGTTTCTTACCAAAAATGTTGCTGCTAGTCATGGCCGTGGCTAAGGGAGAGCCAACGTGCCATAGACGTGTCCTTCTTGGTTTAAAGACGTGTGCCAATTGGATCGCCTCTATTTTCTCCTTTGCTTCTGCTCTGTTTCAATGGGGGCACTTGGAACGACTGGAGCATTCCTTCAAACGTTTCAAAAGGGTTTCAAGCGTTTCAAAAGGGTTTATTCCCTCTTTTTGTTTTCTTGAAAAAACTAAACACCCTTCAAACATTTCAAATGGGTTTACTCCCTTTTTTTTTTTTGAATAACCTAATGCAAAGGTTCTCCTCTTGTATAACAATTCGTTGAGTGGAACCCAGTCTCCACATCCCCACTTGGATATTGCTCTGTCATCATCTAGCTTCTTCTGCTAGTTCTCTTGTTTGTGCTCCATAACCAACCGATTGCCATCAATGACAACCTTGACAATCTGCTTCATCTCTGCTATAGACATATTTCCAACAGTTGCGTCGCTGGTTTTCTGGCATGGTAGGAAATGTGCCATATTTGAAAATCTGTCGACTACCACAAAGATCGAATCATATCCTCTTTGTGTTCTTGGCAGTCCCAATACGAAATCCATGTTCACTGCATCCCACGGCCTCTCTGGTATGGGTAATGGCTGGTATAACCCTGTGTTTTGTCTTTTTCCTTTTGTGTGCTAACAAATCCTACATCTGTCCACAAAATTCTTAACATATGTTCTCATCCCTGGCCAAAAATATGCGTCATTCAACTTTGAGAACGTTTTTTCATGGCCGAAATGTCTGGCCAATCCTCCACTGTGTTTTTCTTTCAACAAATTCTCTCTCATGGAGCATTTTGGAATACATAATTGGTTGCCCCTGAATAATAATCCATCCTGGATCATATATTCAGTCCACTGGCTTTTGTCCCTGAGAATTGGATTCTCAGATGCCTCATACACCTCCTTAAAATATGGGTCATCCTTATACATTTCTTTGAGGTTATCAAAACCCAAAGTTTTGACTCTAAATTCCTGCATTAGCAAACATTTCCCACTCAAAGAATCAACAACTTTGTTAGCAGTTCCAGAAATATGCTTAATTACAAAGTAAAATTCTACATGTATTCAACCCATTTAGCATGCTTTTGGTTCAACTTGTCCTGTTGAGTCATGAATTGCAAAGCGTGATTATCACTGTACAAAATAAACTCTTTAGGAACCAAATAATGTCTCCATTTCTTCAGTGCTTGTATGACAACATAGAATTCCTTGTCATATGTGGAGTACTTAACCTTCGCTTCATTTAATTTCTCAGTGAAGTATGTGATCGGCCTATCGTCTTGGCTCAAGACCACTCCTATTTCAAACCCACTCGCGTCACACCTGACCTGGAATGCCTTGCTGAAATATGGAAACACCAATATTGGTTGCTCAGTGATCTTCTTCTTCAACAGATTGAAACTCTTCTCTGCTTCCTCTATCGAATGAAAAGATTTGTGTCTTTTCTTCACCGTGTCCATCATTGGTGCGCTAATCCCACTAAAATTTTGAATGAATTTCCTGTAGAAACTAGCTAAACCATGGAAGCTTCAAACTTCAATCACACTTTTTGGCGATGGCCAATTCTTAATTGCATTCACCTTTTCTGGGTCCATCTTCAACTCATTTGCAGAGACAACCAAACCCAAATAAATGAGTTATATCCTCATAAATGTTGATTTCTTCATATTTATCAGTAATTTCTCTTGCTGCAATCTCCTCATCACTGTAGCTAAATGCTTCAAGTGCTCTGCTTCTATCTTGCTGAAAATCGATATATCATTAAGGTATACAATGACAATTTTTCCTATGAAATCCTTAAGGACTTCATTCATCAATCTCATGAAAGTGCTGAGCTCATTTGTTAAGACAAATGGCGTGATAAGCCATTCATACAGCCCTTCATTCATCTTGAATGTTGTCATCCATTCATCACCTTCTCTCATGCGAATCTGATAATATCCTCTTTTCAAATCAATCTTTGAAAAGAATCTTGCTCCACTCAAGCAATCCATCAAATCATCCATCCTTGGCAACGAAAACCTATATCTGATGGTACTCTTGTTGATCACTCTTGAGTCTATACACATCCTCCAGCCTCCATCTTTCTTTGGGCTAAGTACTGTCGGAACAACACATGGACTCAAGATTTCTCAAATCAATCATTTGTCCATTAAATCCTAGACTTGTCTCTTGACTTCTTCATTCTCCTGTGGCGTTAACTTGTACGCTTCTTTGTTTGGTAAACTAGCTCCAGGTATAAGATCAATGTGGTGACTTATACTTCTGATAGGCGGCAATAAACGAGGTAGTTCATCCACTACTATGTCAGCGAACTCTTCCAACAACTTTTGGATTTCCTCTGGTAGATCATCCACTCTTGTACTTGTCAAAACAATTGTAGGCTTCCTGACCACAATAAATTGTGTGTCTTCCTTCTTCTTAACCTCATTAAGAAGTTCCTTCCCTTTCATGAGAAGTACAGTGTTGTTTACCTCTAGTTTCACTATTTTATCTTTAATCGGAAGCAACATGTGCGTTCTCCCATTTTTCTCCAAGGTGTATGTATTCTTTCTCCCATCATGAATCACATTCCTGTCATATTGCCACGGTCTACCCAACAATAGATGACAAACATCCATGGGAATGACATCACATAATATTTCATCCTTATATCCTCCTATTTTAAATTCAACTAAACATTGTTTAGTGACATTTACCTGATGTCCTTTTTGTAGCCACGAAACTGTGTATGGGCTCGGATGTACGACAGTCTCTAGCTCCAGCTTTTCCACCATCTCTGTAGAAATGAGATTGTCTGTGCTACCACTATCCACGATGACTTTGCATACCCTTTCCTTGGTCTTGCAAGCAGTCCGAAACAAACTGTTCCTTTGGGGTGGGTTTTCTGCCTCCTTCTCTGGATTTAAGAGAACTTTCCTCATCATTCAAAATCTTCCGCCCTTAGCATCTTCTGCCTCAACATTTCATCCTTGAGCTTCAGCAATGTGAGTCTCACCACCTTCTTTCTTCTTATCTGGACACTCATAAGATTTATGTATGTTTTTCCCACAAACAAAACATTTCACCTTGCCTCCTCGGCCTCTTCCTCTTCCTCTAGCTCGAGGAAAAGTATTTCCATCAGCATACTGCCCTCTCTATGAGCTTCCCCCTCGCTCATGTTGAGTTTGAGGTTTCTTCCCCTCTTCTTTAGATTTCTATGTCCTATCTGGGACAATTGTTTTGCCTCTGGCTTGACTTCTTCCTCGACCTCTTTGACCTTGTTTTTAGCTCAGATTCTCTTCAGCTTTCAAAGCCATCTGATAAGAATCTTCTACAGTCCAAAGGGTTATCATGCTCATCTCATCTTCAATGTCATATCTCATACCATTCATGTACCTAACAACCTTTTCATCATTGCTTTCCTGATGACCTCCCCTGATGTTGATCTTGTAGAATTCTTCAGTGTACTCCTTCACTGTCATCAACTTCTGTCTCAAGTTCTACATCCTCCGAAATAGAGTGATTTGATAATCCGTGGGTATGAATTTTGCTTTCATCTTTGCAACCATTCTATCCTAGCTTTTGATTTTTTTCTTACCTTTGCAGCGTCTATCAGCCTACAGTTCATCCCACCATAAAGTTGCATGCCCTTTAAGTCTTGTGATAGCATGTTTGACCTTCTTGTCTTCCTCGACATCCTCATAGTCGAAGTATTTATCTAGATCTCTAATCCAGTATAGAAGCTCTTCAACGTCCAGGTTTCCTTCATATATGGGAATCTCCATCTTTTCCCTGGCACCTATCCTAGCAACATCCCTAAACAGGCATTCGTCTGCAGCATCCTCGACTACGACTTCTTCTCCTTTTCCGGCTTCATTTTCACTTTCAGCCTCGCTGAAATCCCCAGTGTCAATTGTGCGCCTTTTTCCTGTCTCCATGGCATCAAGCCTAGCACATAGTTCACGCATTTCTCTTTCCACCACTGGATCAGGCATCGCCACTAGCCTGTCTCTTCTTCTCGGAAGCATGGCTGAGAAATATTTCTCTTTTCTCCTCTCGCTTCCTCTTTCTGCAATATACAAACAGAGTCAAGCTCTAATACCACTTTGACACAGACCCCCGAAACTCAACCCAGGGTCCGCTCAGGATCAATCTAATCTTCCCTTGAGTCTAATTGACTTTTTGATTTCCCCTCGAGAAATATCTCATACCCTCAAGGCGTATCCATGGGTCCTTATGAGTTGAGCCTGCGTGAAAAAACACCAGGCGCCAACCCAAATCTCCTTGGCCACAATAAACTGTCGCGCCTTCGCGAATTTGGGACTTCGGATCTTGCGATTTCGCGATTCTTTATGTCGAGAGTTCCGTCTCTGCAACCCCCGAAACCCGAATTACCAATTCGCCGAAATAATTGGTCGTGTCCTCCTCCACAACCGTATCGCGTTTCGTGATTTCGAGAATCCCGGAATAAAGAATCCTACCTCTTGTCTTCGAAATCCATGAAATGCCGAACTCCGATGTGCTCAGTAAAGACTGGCTTCCCTATAGGAATTTTCGTCGATTCGGAGTTTCGGACATCGTGAATCTTGATGAAAGACTTCCAGCTCTCCAACCTCCGAAACCTCGAAATAGTCAACGAAGTTTGACTCCGCCTGATAAAAAGTACGACACCTGTCTTCTTCATTATCTTCAACTTCTGACGTGGATTCCTACCACCTGTCACCCTTGCGGTCCCCACCTAACAGATAGGCCACGCATTCACATGAGCTCTCAACTCTCGCTACTTCGCAACTCTGACAATTGAAATCTGACTCCTCTTATCCTCGACATCCGAAGTGCCAAAATTCCGAAATGTCACCCCAACTCTTGTTGCAACTCGCGACTCCGAAACTTTCGTTCCTCTATACTCAACTTCTTGTCATCTAGAACCCTGAAATGTTGAAATTATCTGATGGCTTAGACTATTCATGATCAATGGTCCACGTTGATTACTACCTCCTGAAGGGTGGATTCATCTAGCACTTAATCCCCTCACAGCTTCAACGGATCCCATGGTCCTCGCGACTTCGTGAATTATCCACAAAGAATTATGACCGCTCGTTTTCTCCTTGACAACTTCTATGAAATAAACCAATGTTCTTGTCTGAACTTGACTCCTGCAAAGCAACTTCAGTCTGTCTCCTTCTGAAGTACTTAAATCCCCGACTTCCCTTAAAGTATTTAAAGGGGTTATCTTTCCTGGGCTTTCTTTAGCAACTTCAAGCCTTGAAATTTCTCTTGCACGCACTCCTTGCGGCAACCTATCAAATACTCCTGGGTATTTGATATTTTCGGCTTTGTGCACTCCTTGCAACAAAAATCCTTCAACTCTCTCCTTGGTTGATAAGTTCTAAGCTTTCAACCATCTTGCACACACCTTGCACAGCTCCTATTCTTCACCTTCACTTCTACTGGAATGAGAACAACAATATCCCTCCTGAGCTTTCAGAGATAAACTCTGAACCTTTGTCAATGCACTCCTTGCATACACTTCACTGCACTCCTTGCAGGAACTTCTCTCACTCAGGAAGAGAAACAATTGAAACTCATTCTCTCTCTCTCTTTCTCAAATTTCAAACATTAACATGAAATCATACATACACACAGTATTAAACAAAGGCATAACAAAGAGATTAAAACGACTGTAAGCATATCATTTACCATGTATAAACATAAAACATCATAACACCATGAATTATGATTCAAAGCTTCATTCATTAATTCAAAGATCTTGTACATGGACTTCTCTTCTACAGCTCTCTCTTCTTCTGAGTATGTTTATGATACAATACTCTCATCCTACAATAATACAATAATGAGGGTGTCTATATCCGTTTTCCCTCCTGCTCTTCTAAACTGTCTAATCTATCATTCAAACCTACCTACTTTCATTAACTATGCATAAATGCCTTAACCTTCTACAGATGAGAGAAAATCGCTCATGATTTGTTTACAATGTGTAAGTACGCTTTCCCTTTAACCATTACATTAATGTTTCAAAACATTTCAAAACGTGAGAAAATGCGTGTTGTGATTTCCAGTTGTTCTTTCGCCTCCACGCTCGCTTGATTGTTTACGATGCTCCTGCATCACCTAGGGTGTTGGAATCACTTGTACATACTGTGAGGGTCCATCACATCCCACTTTTCTACCACCCACCCCCACCACCACTTTCAACCCTATCAACAAAGACTGTCACAATAGAGATTGTATCAGAGCAAGCTATACCACCTAGTGCACCATCTGTGAGTGAATCTCCATCCTGTGATATTCACGGTGAGATAATGCATTGATGATAATTTTTCATTTTTCATGAATTTGTTTTTACGCATATTTGTTTCATTTTCTTGAATTGATCCTTGTAACTGATGCATGGTGGCATTGCAGAGAGATTGGGGTCATGAATGAGGGTAACATCCTCACGATTGAAAGTTTCATATGCGGTGAGTTGTCTTAGGTTAAATTACAAAGTGTCAATTTGTATGTCTATTAATTCATTGATGAAAAACACTTATAACATTGTTTATTTTTTGTGCAGTATCTATAACGTCGAAGCACGCCTAGACCTAGAACCTCTCAAGGTGCATCCTCAAGAAAGATAAGAAATATAGATTTCCAGGATGCTCCTGAGGGTGGTGAGGGTGGAAATGGTCAATTATTGACCAACTATTTCCATATCGTATCTAGGCTATGATATATATGTTTTTAATGTTAGGGCACTTGTATACTGGGCACGAGTTGCCATTTTGTAAAAAATGTACAATTTAGATGATGTTGAGTATATATATATGTCTGTGTGTGTGTGTGTGTGTATCATGGAACGCTTTTTATGAATCTCATTGTTTCTACATTTGATGTTTATGAATATATGAATTTCAAAGTGTTTGAATTCTGAAGTGTATGAATTTTATGTGTATTAATCCATTGATTTGTTTCTATTTAGCGATTATAAACACTTGCATTACACATTAAGGAATATCTTATGGGCACACACATTTGAGTTCAATGTTATTTTCTAGGGCACACACAATATTTGTCTTTATCTATGCATGACATATATGAAATCATTTGATTTATGTGTAACCCTTCATAAATGCTAAAAAGACTAGTGAAAGACTCATTAATGCAAATGTTTGTTTAGATTGTGTAGTGGGTATTTGTAAATTTTGTTCAACCCATCAATTATTAATAACATTTATTGAGTAATGCTATGCTACCAAAATTATATCTAGAAAGTAATGCTAAAAAAATTATATCTTGAAAGTAATTCCTTACATGTTTTCCTTCCTCCAACCTAATAGAGAATTAGCACATGTGAGTGGGTAAATTATGTGTCTCTGATAAATAGATTGATGTAGACAAACTACTTTTATGTGGTTGTGCTAGTATAGTACAGCTTATAGATAATCAATGATGCGATGTTCAAAATGTAAAACTTGAAAAAGAAACTAATGAATTTCGAAATTTGATATCTATGATAAAGTTTCATTACATGCACATTGTGTATATTGACTTGTTGACGATTGCAACTATTTCAAGTTGTCTCTCTCACACTATCTTGATTCTCAAGTAAGCCATCACTTTTACATGAAATGAATTGTCTATCATCCACGAGAGGGGATCTATTTATAGGTTACTTTTAGGGTTTTAGTTGTCTTAATATTTTAGTGGTACTTGTCTTAGGGATTCTCAAGTATGCATAGCATTGCATACCATGGTATTACACTGGCATGCATACCATGGTATTACAATGGTATGCATACCATTTATAGGTTACTTTTAGGGTTTTAGTTGTCTTAGGGTTTTAGTGGTAGTTTTCTTAGGGATTACCATTGGTATGCATACCATTTATAGGTTATTTTTAGAGTTTTAGTTGTCTTAGGGTTTTAGTGGTAGTTGTCTTAGGGATTCTCAAGTATGGTTTACCATTGGTATGCATACCATTTCATACCATGGTATTGAAATGGTATGCATACCATGATATGCATACCATTGGTATCCATTGGTATGCAACGAAAATACCATTGCCTGTGCATACCATTGGTATGCATAGGCATTAGTATTGACTTTGCATATCATTGCAATACAATGCAATGGTATGAAATGGTATGCAAAGGAAATATCAATGTCTATACATACCATGGCATGGTGCTGAAATGGTATGCAATGGTATGCATAGGCAACGGTATTGCCTTTGCATACCATTGCATGGTATTTCAATGGTATGCATAGGCAATACCAATTCATATGCATATCATTGGTATGCATAGGAAATGGTATTGTCATTGCATACCATTGCATGGTATTGAAATAGCATGCAATGATATGAAAAGGAAATAACATTGCCAATGCATAACATTTCATACCATTTCAATGGTATGAAACGACAATACCATTTCCAGTGCATACCATTGCATATGCATACCAATGGTATGCATAGGAAATGGTATTGTATTGTCATGCAAAGGCAATGGTATGCAAATTAAATACCATTTCCTATGCATATCATTGGTATGCATAGGCAATGGTATTGTCTTTGCATACCATTGCAATGGTATGCATAAGAAATGTTATTTCCATTGCATACAATTGCATGGTATTACAATGTTATGCAATGGTATTGCCTTTTCATACCATTGCATACCATTGCAATACCATGGAATGGTATTCCATGGTATGCATAGGAAATACCATTGCATATGCATACCTTTGCATCCCATTGCAATGGTATTACAATGGGATCCAATGGTATGCAAAGGCAATGGTATGCATAGGAAATGGTATTTCCTTTGCATACCATTGCATGGTATTGCAATACCATGCAATGGTATGCAACGACAATACCATTTCCTATGCATACCATTTCATGCCATTGCAATATCATACAATGGTATGCAAATGAAATACCAATTTCTATGCATACCATTTGTATGAATAGGAATTGGTATTGCCTTTGCATACCATTACATACCATTGTAATGGTATGCAACGACAATACCAATTCTTATTCATACCATTGCAATGGTATGCAATGGTATGCAAAGGAAATACCATTTCCTTTGCATACCATTGCAATAATATGCAATGGTATGCATTGGCAATGGTATTTCCATTACATACCATTGAAATGGTATGCAATGGTATGCATAGGAAATGGTATGTAATGGTATGCAATGACAATACCATTGCATATGCATACCATTTCAATGGTATGCAACAGAAATACCATTTCCAATGCATAGTGTTTCCTTGCCATTGTATGGTATGCATTGGAAATAGTATGCATTTCCTTTCCATTAAATGGTATGGTATGGTATGGTATGGTATGCATTGTCATTGGAAATGGCAATTGTATTGTATGCATTGGAAATGGTATGGTATGCATTTTATTTCCATTGCCTTGTATGGTATGGTATGCATTGTCATTTCCTTGTATGGTATGCATTGGCAATGGTGTGGTATGGTATGGTATGAATTTCCAATGGTATGCATTGGAAATGGTATGGTATGGTATGGTATGGTATGGCATTGGTATGGTATGGTATGGTATGCCTTGCCTTGGTATGGTATTCATTGGAATTGGTATGATATGGTATGGTATGGTATGGAATGGAATTGGTATGGTATGGTATGCCTTGCCTTGGTATGGTATGCCTTTCCTTTCCTTGGTATGGTATGGTATGGCATGCCTTGACATGGCATGCTTTTCCATGCCTTACCTTGCCTTCACTTGCCATGTCTTGTCTTTCCATACCATGCATTTCCATACCATGTGTTGCCATCCCATGCCTTGCCATGTCATGACATGTCTGTCATTGCATTCCTTGTCTTGAATTCACTTTCCATGCCTTGCCTTTTCCATGCCATGTCTTTCCATACCATGTCATTCATTTCCATGCCATACCTTGCCATGTATTGCCTTTCCTTAACTTTCCATGTCTTGTCTTTCCATACCATGCATTGCCATCCCATGCCTTTCCATGTCATTCCATGCCATGCCATTCCATTCCTTGCCTTGCATTCAATTTCCATGCCTTGCCTTTTCCATGGCATGACTTTCCATACCATGCCATTCCTTTCCATACCATACCTTGCCTTTCCTTGCCATGTCTTATATTTCCATACCATGTCTTTCCATGCCATTCCTTCACTTGTCATGCTTTGCCTTGCCTTCACTTGCCATGCCTTTCCTTGCATTCAATTGCCATTCCATCAAAGAATTCATACATAAAAATTACAATCAAAGGATTCATTAAGCATGAAATTCTACAATTTTTTATCCCGTATTTCTTATATAAAAATGCTTGCATGAGAATTTCAATGTTTTGGTCAATGAGGCATAGTGCAATTTCTGAAGAGGAGGTCGATTTTAAAGAACATTGTGTTGGGAATTTGTGGGTAGTGTAGTTGTGTGGACCTTGGCCAAATAGACTTGTGGGATCTTACAAAAATCTGTTATGCCACTCGGTTTGGATTTTATTCCCTCGAACCAAATTGGCAACATGTCCCTGAATTGCTTGAAGAGGTGAGTCACAAATCACGATAAAACTCAAATCGAGACTCGGATGGGTGAACCATCATTTTCATTGGATCCAGAGCATCGGGGTTTCAATTAGGGGGGGCCCTCCACTGGAAAACCATTTGTTGGAGTATCTTCGAAACTAGGGTTTTGGTCAACGAGGCATAGTGCAATTTCTAAAGAGGAGGTCGATTTTCAAAAACATTGTGTCGGGCATTTGTGGGTAGTGTAGTCGTGTGGTCCTTGGCCAAATATACTTGTGGGAGAGTATGAAACTCCGTTATGCCGCTCGATTTGTATTTTATGCCCCCAGACCAAATTGGTCACATGTCCCTGAATGGATTGAAGAGGCGAGTTGCAAGACCTGATAAAACTAAAACTGGGACTCAGATAGGAGAACCGTCAGTTGCATTGGATACAAAGCATCGGGTTTCAACTGGGGTGTCCCCTTCACTATCATTTTTTCCATTGGAAAACCGTTTTTTGGAGTATCACCGTCACTAGGGTATTGGTCAATGAAGCATAAGGCAAGTGAAGGCAAGGCAAGCGAAGGAAAGACAAGGCAAGTGAAAGAAAGACATGAATGGAAATGAAAGTGAAGGCAAGGCATGGCATGCGATGTAATGGCATGGAAAAGGAAATACAAGTGAAGGAAAGGCAAGTGAAGGAAAAGAAAGTGAAGGCAAGACATGGCAAGTGAAGTAAAGGAAATGCAAGTGAAGGAAAGGTATGAATGGAAAGGAAAGTGAAGGTAAGGAATGAATGGAAAATCAAGTGAAGGAAAGACATGACATGCTATGGAATGGCATGGCATGGCATGGAAAAGGAAATACAAGTGAAAGCAAGGCAAGGCAAGGCAAGGCACGTGAAGGAAAGATAAGTGAAGGTAAGGAAAAGCAAGTGAAGGAAAGGCATGAATGACAAGGAAAGTGAAGGAAAGACATGGCATGGCATGGAAAAGAAAAGACAAATGAAGGAAAGGCATGGCAAGTCAAGGAAAGGAATGGCATGCTATGGAATGGGCATGGAAAATGAAAGCCAAGTGAAGAAAAGGAAAGTCAAGGAAAGGAAAGTGAAGATAAGGCATGGAAAGTGAAGGCAAGGCAAGGAAAGTGAAGGCAAGGCATGGCAAGTGAAAGCAAGGAAAGTGAAGGAAAGACATGTTATGGAATGGCATGGCATGGCATGCTATGGAATGGAAAGGCAGGTTAAGGAAAGTGAATAGAAAGGAAATTTAAGGAAATGCATGGCAATCTATGGAATGGAATGGCATGGCATGGAAAAGACAAGACAAGTGAAGGCAAGAAAAGTGAAATAAAGGCATGAAAAGTGAAGGGAAGGAAAGGAAAGGAAAGGCATGTCAAGGCATGGAATGAGATGGAGAGTGAAGTCAAGGTAAGGAAAGGCATGGCAAGTGAAGGGAAGGTAAGGCAATGCATGACAAGTGAAGGAAATGCATGACATGGCAAGTGAAAGAAAGAAAAGTGAAGGCATGGCACGGAATGGCATGTGAAGGCAAGGCAAGGCATGTGAAGGAAAGGCATGGAATGGCAAGTGAAGGAAAGGAAAGGAAAGGCAAGGCATGGAAAAGAAAGGCATGACATGTGCATATTTTAAGGCAAGGTATATTGTAACAACATTATAAATATTTTAACATCAGTCAAAATGAAGCTAAAATTATTTGTTTTAGATACTTGTATGGTAATTCAAGTAAACCATCAGGATCACTTCTAATACTGACAGTTTCCATTAACTTCACGTGTTCAGAGTAAGGAAAGAAGTATCATACCTTTGATGATTTCTTACTTGGAATTGTTTATAGTTGGAGGTTTGTACCAATAACTAAGTTTGTAAAGTGGTATACAACTTTACCTGGTTTATAATCTTGAAATACATAACCACCTTTCTTTTGTGTTCTTTCATCCTGTGTCAGATATTCTCCTTTAATAACCATCAACCCTGTCATAAATTCAATGCCTTTGGAGTTTGTTAATGATTGCATGAGGGTATATTTTCCCTCTAAGCATCGTGTCAATCAATAATTAGTGCCCCGTTCATTATCTATTAGGGAAACCACTATGAATATGTGCCCTGCAAAAAATGGAGTTCCAACATGTGAGTCCACTAAATGACCAAAGCATAACACATTCATTATAATTATTCAAAATTTAATAGAAGAATTCAACTAACCTGATAGTATGAGATCTGAGACATGATCATAATATGTTGAAATACTTGATTATTCCTCTTCCAATTAGGATAATTCCATATTTATACATTGAACAATGGGGAGTGATACACGATCCCATCTATCAACCTAGTGTGTCAATAAAAAATCATCCCATTCATTACTAATACATGGACCACAGAAACAAGAGAGATTTCTCGTCCATATTTCAACTATTTCATTGTCCGGTGTTCTAACTGAATGGAAGCCACGAGTGCCCTGGATGTTTTTTCATTCATGCCACTGTGATCGATCTACATTGACCACCTCCCAAAAGTATTTCTCTATATGTCATTTATTTTGTGATTGGTCTTCACGGGTTCATGTTCCCTCTCCCATTACCGAAGAACACCATTCAACAATGGATTTTGCATCTCGAATGAGGGAAGTAGTAGTGAACTTCATTTATTTCTTGTGTAATTCTCTTTTTATGCATGCACATGTTCCATCACGCTGCCCTTTCCCTTTTTTGGACTCAAAATAGTTCCAAATGTGTGGTACCTTTAGTTTTTTGTGCAACATACACAACCATTCAAATACATGAGAATTTTTGAATTGGCCTGCGCAACCATGTGATCAAATCCAATGTTGATCCATCTGTATGTTCTTGTCCTTAAGGTGAATGTAGAACAACTGAAAAAAAATGTTGTACATAGGCTAAGTCATGTCACCGATCATTACTTATGTAGAAGTGATACTCTTTCAATATAACTATGTTTTGTTCATTACTATCTGGTCCATGCTTGTATGTGATATGTACCATTATGTTGACCTTCTCTGAGTGATAATATTGGATTTGAATCTCGTTTTGCGATTGAAGGGTGTAGTTCTCAACAAAATCAACCATTGATAATAGAGTACCAACATGAAATGTATCTCTTCATATTCTAAAATGCTCGTCCTTCCATCGAGCCACATGGACATGTTGAACATAATGTCGTGTATTTTCGATGAAGTCCTTCATGAAGTCATAAACTTGTACTTGGGAAGTAACCAATTGTATCTTTTTTCTTTCCTGTCCTCCATCAATATCATATGTCACATATTTAAATCTTTGAAAGGAAACCTCCTTCCTCCCCAATTCATACTCATTGCTTACATGGATGCACTTTCTTAGTAATGTCATTCCACATCACCTGGTTCATGTCCCATCTAAGTATTAATTATGATAAAATGTAAAACCATCTGGCCGTGTACACAAGATGTTGTGAATAAAGTCTTTAGATGACGACAACATCAATATAACGGGGCATTCCTGCAAAGGGTGTTGTGCAAAACATGAAATGTGTGTGTGTGTGTGTGTGTGTGTGTGTGTGTGGTAATAATAACCATACTCAATGTGATATCTACAACAACACGTGTTACAAATTGTGTTTATTCAAACATACCAAGGCTTGAATTTATGGAAATATCTTTGTCTTAAGTTGAGTGCACTATGTATTGTTCTGAATCTCTCATACAATTCTTTCTGTGTAATGTCAATATAGTGTTTAATATAGGGTTCATGGTCCTTATATCCCCTTCTCAATTTTAGCACATCTTTTTCATTCGAAGAGGGCCCTGTGTTATCATGCCATAAATATTGAACTAGTCCCTTAACCACTCCAATTAACTTCATGTCCGAATGAGGTAGTCTTCCAGTGAAGGTCCACAAATATGTTGAGGTAGCTGTGTTGAGGCTATCTCGTCTATGAGAATACTTTCTAAGCGTTTTGAAATTTCATTTCAAGAGGTGAGAGGTTTTTTGTAGAAAACTATGTTTTCTTGTCATCTTGCTAACAATTGACTGGGACAAGACACGTTAGGCTGCATTGTGGTCTTTAGAACGAGACTTCTTACCAATTCTTTGAAAACAATCTATAAGGTTTTGTACTATATGATGACTTGTTTCTACACTTTTGATTATTTAGTGCCTAAAATTATCCTAACAACAATCAAACTTCTAAATTTTAACAAAGATAAAAATAATTGACATTTAGCAGCATCGGATTTTGGTTCAAAATATTCTTGAATGATTTTTTAAGAATGATAACGAGTAGTAGGGTTAGGTAACTTACCTTCAAGTGATGTTATACCACTTTCATCGACCTGGATGAATTTATTATTTCTTCATCATGTAGTGCTCAATATAGGTAGGGATGATGAACCCCTATTCTGAGACTCTTGACCTCTCTGTTGTGGAGTTAGCAATGTTGCAGTTCTTTCCCCTTCAATCACTGCCAGATCAACTATGGTAGGAGAGTACAGATGGAATTGTCTAGTTTCTGGAACATTTGACTGTCCAACAAGATATTGCACCATGTGACCTTCTTCACCACAATGTTGTACACCATTTTCTTCTCTAATTTCATCCATTGTATAATCATCTCCAAGCAAATCCTCCATCATCTAGTCATCCAAAAAAAAAAATCTTGATGAGATATTGTTTGTATTACTCTCTAATGAACTCTTTCTCTTTTCTTCCGGTGATGGAGGAGAAAAAATAGCATCATATATTCCTCTAGAAATTGGATTTCCCTCATTTGAAAGCCTATGCTTTGACATATGTAACTTTGCTTTTTCTCTTTCTTCTTCTACCTTTTCGATCGGTTTCTTTTTTTTGAGGAATTTATTTCTTGAATCCAGTGGTTCTCCATGTTTAAAGATAATAATTGGCTTCCAAACACCCAGCACAAATTTTTCTTTGTATTATGTAATAAGGCACAACCAAGTGGAGAAATTTGTTTTTGTATTACAAAAAAAGACACATCTAATAATTCCAATTCCAATTCCAATTGCACTTGGACAAATTTGTCTTCCAATTCCAAGAAGACACAAGAATATACAAACAAAAATTATAATTGCACTTGGACAAATTTGTCTTCCAAGTCCAATAATAAACAATAAGATACAAACAACAATTTCGATCGCACTTTGATAAATTTGTCTTCCAATTCCAAGAAGACACAAGAAGATACAAACAACAATTCCAATAGCACTTGGACAAATTTATCTTCCAATTCCAAGAAGACACAATTATATACAAAAAACAATTCCATTTGCACTTGACAAAGTTGTCTACCAAATTTTCCTACAATGGTCTGGCAATAGCACAAAAGTCTTTATGAATCTAACAAGAACACTAAAAAAAGTAGAACCTATCTGTGCAGGATGATTTTGTCTGGATTTGTTGCGTTTTTTCTCAACCATGAGATAGATAAGGTGGTATGTGCTTGGCACCAAAAAATTCCCAACAGGAATGTGCATGCGTTCCTATAACGTTTGTGCACTAAAGCGCATTCACTAAAGCATGTGTGTGTTCTAGTAACGCTTGCACTTTCCTTCTGAGGATAAACTAATAACTCAGTCAAGTCACAGGAGCACGTGTGTTCTCTTAATGCAATATATATATCATTTAATATCCACCAAACCTTTTTATGAATAAAAATGTGTAGGGGTATGGGGACAACTAAGGCCTAAGGGGTTAGGATTGAAAGTGTTTTGAAGGATAGAGAAATGGTTAGAGCACCAAGATGTGGGTGTAATGGTTGTACACAAGGTATATCCATAGCACACTCAGGGCTCGAGTTAATATGGGGTTAAGGATTGCGTATAAGTTATGCCTAGGCTTAGATGGAGATAGTGGGGTCTATGTCATTATCTACATCAAGATATAGGCCAACGTCTAAATCTAGATCTAGCTTTATGTGGTGGTCTAGGTCATGGTCTACGTCAAGCTCTGGGTCTGGTGACAAGATATTTGGAGGAGTGGAACCTACTGAAATGGAAATTATGACCATTTGGAGGCTTATAGATTATGATATCATAGTGCAAACAAATTGAAAGGACCGTTTGGTGGCGGAGAGATGATAAGATTGTAATGAACCGTTTGGAGGCCTAGACATCATGAGATTGCAGTACACACGAGTTGAAATGACCGTTAGCGACAAAAAGATGTGAGATTGTAGTGCACCCTTTGGAGTGTCAGATAATATCAGATTATGATTAGGTTTATATTTTATTTTTTCTGGGAAGGGGTGGAGATCAAAAAATGCACTGCAAAGAGAACATCATTTGCATTCATTTCATTTGCAATTTTTCTTTTGCAGTTTGTTTTCTTTGTTGATATGAATTTACTTGAGGCTAGAAGAGTAGGTAGGATATTTTATTTCATGAATATACAAAGTAATTTTCATTTATGTGAGTGGATTAATCAAGATCTTTGCGCATGTTAAAGATAATAAGTAATAGAGGAACAACAACAAGTCATGATAGGTTTCATTATTTTGGGCATTGTCAAGCTCTAGGTCAACATCTAAATATAGATCTAGCTCTATGTCATGGTCTACATCAAGCTCTAGTTCAATGTATAAATATATCTCTATATCTATGTCGTGGTCTAGGTCATGGTCATGGTCATGTTCTAGGTATATCTATAGGGGGGGCGGTAGAGAGAGAGTGAGAGGAAGGAGGGGAGAGAAAGTGGGAAGGGGTATATGTATGAGAGAGAGAGCATATAGATAGTGAGAGGGAGGGGGAGAGAGAGAGAGGGAGG
>ML785424.1:354792-369692 GCA_009831015.1 Picea engelmannii
GTGGGGAGGGTAGAGGAGAGAAAGAAAGAGGTGGTAGATGTATGAGATAAAGAGATGATAGATAGTGGGACGGAGGGGGAGAGATAGAGGGGGATTGAATGTGTGAGAATGTGTGAGTGTGATATGGGGGGAGAGAAAGAAACAGAGGGGGATTGAACAAGGAAGGGGTGGAGAGATAGTGAGACTAATTGTGAGCAAAGAGATAGTGAGAGGGAGGGGGAGAGAGAGAGGGAGGGGGTGGAGAGAGAGCGAGACTGATTGTGAGAGGAAGGGGGGAGATAGAGGAAAGGGGTGGTAGAGAGATATAAATATCTTAATGGGGGATATAAAGTGCATGTGTGAGAATGTGGGAGGAAGAGAGAAGTAAACAAAGAGGGGAGGTAGAGAGAGGTAGAAAAAGGATAGAGGTAGAGAGTGAGTGTTTTAAAGTGTGGGAGGGAGAGAGATGAAGACATAGAGGGGGGATATAAAATGTGTGTGAGAGAGTATGGGAGGTAGACAAAGGAAGACATAGAGTGGGGATAGAAAGTGTTTGTGTGAGAGTGTGGGAGAGAGAGAGAGAGGAATACAAAGAGAGGAGGTAGAGAGTGAGTGTGTTAGAGTGTGGGATGGAGAGATAGGACGACATAGTAAGGCAATAGAGAGTGTGATATGGAGAGAGAGTAAAATAAAGAGGGAGGTAAAGAGAGAGGTAAATGTAGGAGAGAGGGGTATATGTAAGAGAGATAGAGGATAGTTAGTGTCATGGGGGTGGGGTAGAGAGAGAGGGATGAGGGGGGGGAGAGAGAGTGCATGAGAGTGTGAGAGGGGGAGAGAGCAATACAAAGAGGAGCACACACTTGTTCTTTTAGCACGTGTGCACTCCTAGAGAATGTGCATGCTTATTTGAATTTAAATTTTTTGGGTGGGATTGACAAGGTGTATGTTGACTTGGTTGGCTCAGACTTAGGTTCAGGATGAAAACCCTAGTGGGTCATTCTACCAATTCATAAAAACCTCCATTTTTGTGAATACCCTTCTATATATATGTCTTTACCGTTATTTTTCTAGAGACTAAACAATTCAGTAGTTGACAAAATTATAGACATATATTGAGTCGGCTATGCATATTTCAAATATATAAGTTTTTAAAAAAAATTATTATTATTATTATTATTAATCTATTTTTGTCTTCACATGTATCAAAATCCTAGAATACATACCTCTCTTATTTCTGCTATAATTTTTTCTCAGCTTAACCATTACTCAAATGAGTTATATGTGGCATAATATGAGACCGATACTTATGATAAAAAAAATAAAAATTGTTTTGATCATTTTAAGACACTTTTAGCCCGCACAAACATAAAACATGGTAATTTTAGGCATATGTTGACTTTGATAATTTAATACAAATATAAAATTAATATCAAAAATTTCCAAAAAATACATGGCATAAGAAAAACAAGTTCTCTAAAATCATACAAGTTTTTGGAACAAAATTCCATCGTTAAGTCACTCAACACCTGGATGAACGAAAACATATACCTTATATTTTGTTGGAAAAGCAAGATACTACTTTTAGAAAAAATCAAATTTGACCTAGTTATTCACAATGTCTATGAATAAAAGTTGAATATTCAAAAATATAATTCAATTTCCTATGTTTCATCTTCTTACACCATATTCAAATTCATCGTAAAAGTACCTTGAATATTCCCTCCAAGTTAACGTATTGATGTTTTTCCAGGATTGCAGTGCCAGTAACACATCATGAGAGACCATCATTAGCTTGCGCTTACCCATTAACTATGAATGCAATAAATTCATTATGATGCAGGCATTGAGGAGAATAAAAAACAACATTGTCACTGAATCTCTAGATATCCTCGTCTCCAAGTTCACACAAATGTCTGCAGTGGTCTTGTGAATTTTTGTGGTTATAAAATTCAGGAGCAAACTGATAGGATTTCTTATAGGGAAGCTACTTTATTTCATTATCAAGGATTTTAAAAAATCCCGTATAGCCAACGATCGCAAAAAGTTCTTAGTTAACATGTACTCACTATTTCTGCACAAATATAAGCAACAAATCTTCCACAACCAAGTGTGACGCTATTAACAAGGTCATTTTCTTGAATTCCAACTCATTACAAGAATATAGAATTATGGTAGCATGAATTCCAAAGCTACCCTAACTCAATTATTATAGTTATAAATCAACAAGACTCACTTGATTCACCTTCTAAATCGTTTGGAAACATATCTACGACCTCATCAAGGCTGTATAGAGCATTGATCTTCTATTTACTTGAATACAGTTGCTCAACAATTACCAATAGACCATACTCTATTTTGCATGAGGTTTAATCAAAGAAAGAACTAAAATAATGAGTGCTATGACTCTCTCTTAACCACTACAATGGGGTTTCCACACTTTGAATAATTTCAAATGGCTATTCACACAAAGAAAAATACTCTGTGCTTTAGTTCTAAACCACAACACAAGTAAAACTTATGAATGTGTATGCAACTAATCAATAAATTCTATGCAGTTCGTTATTTCTCCATCCAAGGCTGAACTTCATTTTTCTCAGATAACTTTAGGTTCACACAGAAAACACTCCATTCACACAGATTTGGAGCCTGCAAAGAAATCTCCGAAACTGACAATTTGTTTCCAGAATAGGAACTCTTCAATCTATTAACTCTCTGAAGGTCTGTTCCCTCCACTAAAAATAAAAATTGGAATCCTTCCAGATCCTACCCAATCTCTAATGAACTGGCACAGAATCTCTCACTTTCTTTCACTCCGTCAAATACACAATTAACATATTCCCTTTCAGGAATTTACTAAGTCTTCAGAAGACTTCCACAGGAATTGGAACCATACTAGTTCCGCCAATTTCATAAGAACTCGAATCTCATATAATAATTCTACCCAATTTTCTATGTGATATTATCAATAGAACTCCTTGCACAGTCAATCATATTCATTAAACTCAATTATAATATTCACATATTATACACACAATAACTCGATGAATCTGCTCTTTTCTCATTCAATATTGAATTGTACATACATGGAAGGAATACTATTCTACTCTACCTCTCACTATTGTCTCCTCCCTCTCTACTACCCCATATATCTCTTTTAGTTTACCAAAACTCTATCTAACTGAGCTTCGAGTTCATTAACATAACCCTTACAAACATGTAGTCAGTCCCTGAATAAGGGCAATTGTTTCTAAAAATAGACATTCAACCCTATCCTTCTAATGAATCATAAAATTGATTGCTATATTAAAGCAACTCACCCTTAAATACCCTCTCAATTCATTTAGTGATTGAGGGAATTTGTTACACAACTCATGACTCACATCAACACCTATCCAGATTAGAATCTTCTATATCTATGCTTGATATCTAGAAGTTAAATACTTTGCAAAAGATTTACAATGGGTTTACAATAAACCCTTCTTTGGGCTAATGTCATGACCTTAGGGTCTTGACCAAAATTTAGAAGTTTGACTTGAGAGACAATGCTCCTGCATCAGACTCCCAAAGTAGAAAGAAATCATGACCACCTGGTCATGTGTCTTCAAATTCTGTCTTCCTGGATCCCAAACCTTTGTTTGCAACTGTCCTTGAGCTTTGCTATCATCATTTCTCCTTGGTTGTAACTTTCCAGACTTCCAAACTTTATACTACAATGCTCCATTGTCTTTTCTTTCATCATTCTCTACTTTAAGTTCAACTTTGCAGTGGAATTCTTCCTTTACCTTGTTGTAACTTTTCTTGGGAAACTGTATCAAATACCACAATTCATCTATCTCACTCTGCAAGTTTATTTTCTGCTGAAAACAACTCTTTTTCTCATTTCTTTGCCATTGTACTTTTCCTTTACTCACAAGGATATAAACACTCTTGTAAACTTCTATACTGATGTACACTTTCTCAAAGACAATTACAACATAGAGTTGTCTTTCCCACTGGTTCGCCACATGATTTATCTTATTACCTTCAAAACCCTCAGATTTAACTTCTTCTATCTCAACATTATCAGATTATTTGAGATATTCTCCCTGCTTCAACCCTATACTTTCATCTTCAAGTTGTTGGCTTCTCTCTACTGCTTTTTCTTCCACCCATACATCCTTAATGTTTGTGAAGACATTTCCCTCTACATAATTCATTTGTTGTCTTTGAGCTTCAACTTTACTTTCAAGAAGTAATTCATACTCTAGCTCTCTTACTGCAGTAACATATTCTACCTTCTCTTCTATTCTATACATGTAAATTTGATGACCTGCATAGAATAGATCTAGCTAAACAATGATACACACATTTGCAGAGAGAATTGGAAAAAGAAGAAGGAGAGAAAGAATGGAAAGAATTCTCATTAACCGTTGTGAATAATGAATAATTTACACATGATATACTCTGTATAACTCAATGAGTTCGACTTGAGGTGAACCAAGTCACCATAGTGGTGGTCTAGAGTGATATGGACACACACCAGTAGTTATGGGAGTGAATTGCCACCTATTCTAGTCTCTCAGGCAGTTACGGGAGTGAACTGCCACCTAGTTGAGTCAACTAGTCAACTAGTCTTCAGTTAACTAACTGAACAAAGAGTAGTGAGGAGTTAACTTAGGGAATCAAGGCTAATGTGCCACTTTGGTGATGATACCAAGGCAAGGTCCAATTAGCATGGTGATGATCCCAATGCAACATCTAAACTCAACTCAACTAGCCAAACTAAAGTGTGAATTGAAAGAGAATATTCTCCAAGTGGAATATTCTCTCCTAAAATATAGGAGACTGGATAATGACTAATTATGACTAATAAACAAATAAAAACTTTAGGAAAAATAAATCCTAGGTGTGTGTGAAGTAACTCCAACACCCCCCTGAACATCACTATGGTGAAAATAAAGATTGGGTCCCGACAACGAGGCCATGTTAGGTACTCAAGTACAAAAGATACACTGAAAATAAAGTGAGGAAAGAGGGAAAGCCTCATGGGAAACCCCCCTCCTCAAGGTACAATGTATGTAAAAAGAAGAACTACAATTGCTAGGCAACTGTATCCTTCACTCCAAGACAACCTCACAGAGAATGGAATTTTTGCTCAGTGAAGATCTTGGTGAAAATGTCTGTCGTCTGTTCTACTAAAGGAAGGAACTATAAATTGATGATCCCCTCATGTACTAAGTCTTGGATGTAGTGCATGTGGATCTCGATGTGCTTCATCTGTTGCCTCTGAACTAGATCTCTGCAGAACTTCAAAGTGCTCTGGTTGTCACACCAGATGATGATCGACCGATGAAACTGAATGCCCAACTCAATGAGAAACTTTTGTAGCCACATAGCCTGAATGGTTATGTTAACTATCCCTCTGTACTCTGCCTCGTCTGAAGATAGAGAAATGGAAACTTGCTTCTTTCTGGACCAACAGATAATCCCGGAACCAATATTGAGTGAGTAACCAGATGTGGACTTGCGATCAATGCTATCACCAGCCTAGTCAGAATCAGTAAACCCAATGAGATCCAATCTAGAGTCAGTTGCATAATGAATCCCAAAAAGGATATGCTTTGTAGCTTTCCAATGTATCTCATGCAGCTCCTGCATGAACCTGGAAACTGCGCCAACTGCATATGAGAGGTCTGGTCTAGAGTGTGTGAGATACAACAAGCTCCCCACTAGTTGTCTGTACAATGTGTTGTCAACTCGTGGAGTCTCCCCGTCATCCTCAAGTTTAACTCCTGACAGGAAAGGAGTCGGAGAAGATTTGCAGTCTGTCATGTGAAATCTCTCAAGGAGATCTCGTGCATACTTGGAATGAGATAGTTTGATGCCTGATGCATCATGACTAATCTCAATTCCAAGGAAGAAGTTTAGTGGACCCATGTCTGTCATCAAAAACCTGTCATGAAGAATCCTCTTGACTGCAACAATCACTGAAGTCGAGCAATCGATGATCATCAAATCATCGACATACAGAACTAAAAGTAGAAGTGAATCAACCGTCCTGAGAATGTATACATTCGGGTCTGATTTACAACGTAAAAAGTTTTGTGACAACATGTAGGAGTCCATCTTGGCATACCAGGCCCTCGAAGCCTGTTTGAGGCCACAAAGTGACTTCTTCAGTCAACATACCAAAGATGAGTCTTGCATAAATCCCTGGGGCTTCTCCATGTAGATCTCCTCAGAGAGATCACCATGAAGAAATGCATTCTTCACATCCATTTGATGGACTTCCCATCCCTTTGTTGCTGCAATGGAAAGTGCCAATCGTCTGTAATACATATTCGCTACTGGAGCAAAGGTCTCATCATAGTCAATACCATGAACCTGGTGAAATCATTTGGCGACAAGTCTAGATTTGTATCTGTTGATCTATCCATCTGCTGCGTTGTTGGTCCTGTAGACCCATCTACATTTGACAAGTTTCATCCCAAAAGGAAGGGGAACTAGATCCCAAGTCTAGTTCTCGAGGAGGGAGTTGTACTCCTCCTACATGGCAGATTACCAAAAGGGATTTCCAACAGCCTCGCCATAAGACTGTGGATCTGAATACTGAACCAAGAAAAGATGCCTGGAAGGAAATGGTTCAGTGGCAGGGAGTGAAATAGAAAGCTCCTCGAAATCAGATCAAGTCCTCCTAGTATCGGCTAGATCACCTACGAGATCCCCTGCATCCTAAAGAGTAGTTTGTGCCCACTTAGGCCTTTTCTCTAGCTCTACAACTGCATCTGGATGCTCTTACTCTTCATCTGTCTAAACTGACTCTGTATATGAATCTGAATCCTTTGAGTCCTCTGAATCAGAACTCTCATTTGAAGAATATTTGGCATGTGCATTCTCATCATCTCGAACAGGTGGAAGAGTAAATGTGTCTACATGCGGCTGCTGAGGTACATGCAAGACTCTTTCCTCGAATTGGACACTATGCTCAATGATGAGCCGGTCCGAGGAAAGGTTAATAAGTCAATATCCCTTCACACCGCTAGGGTATCCAACAAAAATGCACTCAATGCTCTGTGGATCAAGTGCCTTCCTCTTTTCATAGGGAGTCCAGGCCCATGCATGAGAACCAAAAATGTGAAAGTGGGCCACTTCCAGTTTGAGGCCGCTCCAAGCCTCATAGGGGGTCTTGTCCTTGACAGATCTCTGAGGAGATATATTTTGGATGTATGTTGCACAGTTAAGTGCTTCGACCCATAGTCTATATGGTAGTGACTTTGCATGCAACATGCAAGATGCCATCTCCTTAAGAGATCGATTTTTCCGCTCAGTAACTCCATTTTGCTGCAGAGTATGGGGAACTGTATGCTACAACTGAATCCCTACCTCATGGAAAAGATTTCGGATATCATGATTCACATACTCTCCCCCGTTATCAGTTTGGAGGACTTTGATCTTCTTTTCAGACTGTGTCTCAACCAAGGCTTTGAAATCTTTGAAGTGTTGAAAGACCTCGGACTTTTGCCTCAGAAAGTAGATCCAAGTAAAACGTGAGAAATCATCAACAAAAATGATAACAAACATCACTTTGTTGATGGATGGATACAGAAAAGGACCAATAAGGTCACTTTGGATCATATCTAAAGGTGCGGAAGCTCGTTGAGACTTTCCCTTGTCGAATTTCTCTTGAGGGTGTTTTCTGAGAACACATTCCTCACATACTCCCTTGGAGAAATGGATGTGTGGTAGACCTTCAACTAATTTGTTCTTGCTAAGATGTTGCATGTATCTAAAATTCAAATGTCCAAACCTTTCATGTCATATCCTACTACTTTCATCAGCATGAGTAAGCAGTAAAGGAGAATCAGGTTCAATGAATTCATAAAATGTATAATATCTAGACTGATGATTTACCTCACCGATAGAAACCATGGAGTTGGTTTGCATGTCGTAGATGTCCACGGAATTTGGTGTGAAAATGACTTTCTTTCCAGTGCCATAATTCGTCATCTGATAGAAAAAGAGAAGGTTGACAGAAAGCTTGGGAACATGCAGCACGTTCTCGAAGCTTCCAATGGTGAGTTCAATCCTTCCTTTGCCAGTGACTTCGATAGAAGAGTTGTACCCCATCAGAATAGGAGGACCTTTGCATGCATCCAATGAAGAATATACTTCTTCTGAGGAAGCCATGTGATGTGATGCTCCTGAGTTTACGATCCAAGCATCAGGAGAGGAGTTGATGGCAATCAAGGCATGGCTAGAATTACCTTTCTTGGAATTAAGATCTTTTGGCTTCTTATTCTTTGCACCCTCAGGGATGAAATCTCCAAGGTTGTTTTGCTGAAGTATCTGAGACATTAGATCTATCTATTTTTTCATGCATGCCAATTCTGAATGGAATCCTTTGTGACAATATGTGCATTTCTATCCTTTTCTTCCCTTTTATCCTTTGGATCCAGAGGCATTGGTGAAGGGTTTTGTGTACCCTTCCTTCTTCGTATGTGCATGATATTTCCTCTCATGTTTATCTTTATATTTATGATATTTGTGGCTGCCATCATGCACAGTAAGTGCATGCACCCTTGGGCCTTTGATTGCGCCCATCTTGATGAGATTGGTTTGCTCTTGTGTCAGGGATTCGATAAAGTCCTGAAGAGAAGGCATCTTCTAGGTGGCTCCAGAGGTGAATATGACAGTATTGAATGTAGACACGAATATTGATTATTCAGGACCAAGTTTGGAGAGAATGGTGAGAACCATTTGTTTCTCCTCCTTCGATTTATCAACCCCATAAGCTTTGAGTTGCGACAGTAAATCCTTGAATTTTGTAAAGAAATCTTGGATATTCTCAAAGATTTTTAGATCCAATGTGATCAGCTCCACCTCCATCATATGTCCCCTCATCTCATCTTATTTTCCAAATATCCCTTCCAATATGGTCTAGGCTTCATTGGGAGTCTTACAGGAAGATATATGAAAAAGGAGATCGGGAGAAATAAGACTACAAATTGTTCCGAGTGCCTCATCCATGCGATTTAAGTACTTGGGTTTTTCTATGGCTGATGTTGGCTCTGTATCGTTATTCATGGTTAACCTATAAAATCCTCTATATCAGAGATGTATGGCTATTTTCTCTTTCCATGAAAAATAGTTGTAAGGTGTAAGAATGAATTCTTTTTGGAATTCCATCTTTCTGCTGTCTTCAATCTTTTGTACCTGCAAAAAGTTTTGGTGTAGATTTTTCTTAGTAGTATGTCAAATATGATACCATGTAAATATGTTGACCTGCATAGAATAGATCTAGCTAAACAATGATACACACATTTGTAGAGAGAATTGGAAAAAGAAGAAGAAGGAGAGAAAGAATGGAAAGAATTCTCATTAACCGTTGTGAATAATGAATAATTTGCACATGATATACTCTGTATAACTCAATGAGTTCGAATTGAGGTGAACCAAGTCACCATAGTGGTGGTATAGAGTGATCTGGACAGACACCAGCAGTTACGGGATTGAACTGCCACCTATTCTAGTCTCTCAGGCAGTTACGGGAGTGAACTGCCACCTAGTTGAGTTAACTAGTCAACTAGTCTTCAGTTAACTGACTGAACAAAGAGTAGTGAGGAGTTAACTTAGGAAATCAAGGCTAATGCACCACTTTGGTGATGATACCAAGGCAAGGTCTAATTAGCATGGTGATGATCCCAATGCAACATCTAAACTCAAATCAACTAGCCAAACTGAAGTGTGAACTGAAAGAGAATATTCTCCAGGTGGAATATTCTCTCCTCAAATATAGGAGACTGGGTAATGACTAATCATGACTAATAAACAAATAAAAACCTTAGGAAAAATAAATCCTAGGTGTGTGTGAAGTAACTCCAACAATCCAATATATCAAGGACTTGTAAATTAGCATATATCCCTGTCTCAAACAAATCTCGAGATATTTCTATGTTACTGACTGCAATCACATCGTCATACTCATATTCCTTCAAAAAATATTCTAGAAACTCACCTTCTTCTACTTGGAATTCCTCAAATACATCATCATAATGTTTTTCATCATCTTCAACATATCTCTCTTTTTCCTTAACAACCTTCAGTAATTGTCCTTCATTTCCTCTATGAATAACTTCAGTAGTCAATTCTACTCTATTCATTTCTATGATAGGTTTCTCCTTGTCATGAGACAAATCTATCTCACTTCCTTCCTCATCACACTCTGCATTACTATCTTTATGTAAACCATCATCATAATCTATCTTTGCCATAATTGTTGTATTAACATTTTCCTGCAACTGTTCTTCATCAATTTCATTAATCCATTCCATTGGCTTACCTCTTTGAGATGGTATTTCTTCATTCTTCATCAGAATAAAATCATGTTCTTCCCTCTTCATGACAACTTCAAATAACTGTCCTAAAACCTCCTTTTGGCCATCTATGAAATCCAACTTCACCCAGTTCTCATCAACAACGAGTTCCTTATCATAAGACACAAATGTCTCATCTTCTCTAAGGACACTTTCTCCATTGTGCATTCCTCTTCCATTAAGTAAACTATCTATGATCTCCTTCTGTTGTATTAACTCGAACTTTTCTTCATCAGAAATCCATTCCTCATCATATCCTTCTTTGCAACTTTCAACCTCATCCAAGACAATCCCAAAAGATGGTTTGTCTTCTGCAAAACCTGGACTCACACACAACTTGTTAGTTTTCAAACCACAAGACCCAATGGTCTTATTTGATTATTTAGTTAGAAAATCCTCTTGTTGCTCCAAGTCTTCTATAGGACTCAGAAAATCTTCAATGCCTTTCTTCTCAGCTTCTTCAAGCATAGAATTTGAATGCATGATGCCTTCCTTTTCTTCTTCCTTCTTTTGTCCATCATCATGTCCCAAACTTCCTTCTCTATTTTCAGACTTTATAGTATGCTAAAAAGCGACACCTTCTTTCAACTGCATATGAGCATTTATATGAGACCTAGCTATCCCATCTTCTTTCAGAACATAATTTAGATTATGCCTATCTTCTTCCTCCTTTATGAAAATATCAACAAATTGTCCTTCCTCACATGCTTCACCTGAAAACATACACAAGCTATCATATTTCAAACCATGAGACCTATTGGCCTCACTTGATGTTTCAGCCATCGAGTCTTCACCCTGATACTCATTTTCCTTGAGTACCTCATCTTCCCTTTGAGCCTTCATCACTTTCTCTTTCTTCTTTTGTAGCCTAAGCCACCTCATATTTCTTCTCATAATAAAACCACATCTTTGGTCTTCCTCATTCCTCTGTAACAGATCCATCATTACTTCAAGATGGAATACTATCTCAACCTTCTCCCTCTCATATTCTTCATCACTCATCTACCTCCATATGCCATTTTCCTTGGCATATTATTTCTTCACTTTGCGGTTGCTTCCTGAACCTCTGTTATGACTTCCAATAGCCATCTTCATGAGTTTCTTTCACTCTCTATGAGCTGCATCAAGCCTCTATAGTAGCAATTTCTCTCTACTACAACTTACCTCACCAAGATATCCTTTGGTCTTGGTCTTTTGGAAACACTGGTTCTCTAGTTGGAACCTTCTTTATCACTCCTCTCTTCTCCTTCTAGGCTTCTATACTTAACTCACCTTATCTTGAGAACACTCGATTGTCCTTTTGCATTCCAACCTCAGCTGAAATGGATAGGTTCTGGCCACACTCTTCTTTCTCTAGAAGTCTTTACTGGCTTCCTTCATCATTGCATCATCACTTATGATCCTCTTGATGAGATACTCCTCAACTGCTGCTACCTACACCTTAATCATATTAAAACCAAATCCCATTTTCATATCAGATCTCAACAAACCTGGTTTTTTTTTTTCAAGAACTTTAAGTTCTCTGCTATCAAGCTTTCAAAAGCGTGCTGCTACCAAAATTTCATGTCCACCTCAATTTCTTCTTAGCTCTAATCTCAGGCTGAACTTACCTTTTCCTTTCCCTCTAACTATTTCTCCCAAATTATCATTCTTCCTTATCAAGAACTTCCTTGTCCTTCTGAAGCTCTAAGCTTCTTTTGTTATACATGCAAGTCTTCTTAACTCACAAATATCCTCTACAGATTGCCTATCTGTCTCCTTGCCTTCTCAAGAACATTCCTGCTCTGTTACCAAAATTTGATGCAGGCCTTGAGGAGAATCACAAACAACATTGCCACTGAGTCTCTAGATATCCTCGTCTCCAAGTTCACACAAATGCATGCAGTGGTCTTGCAATTTTTTGTGGTTATAAAATTCAGTAGCAAACTGATAGGATTTCGTATAGGGATGCTACTTTATTTCATTAGCAAGGGTTTTAACAAATCCCATTTAGCCAACGATCCCAAAACATTTTTAGTTAACATGTACTAACTATTTCTGCACAAATATAAGCAACAAATCTTCCACAACCAAGTGTGGTGCTATTAACAAGGTCATTTTCTTGAATTCTGACTCATTACAGGAATATAGAATTATGGTAGCATGAATGCCAAAGCTACCCTACATCAATTATAATAGTTATAAATCAACAAGACTTACTCGATTCACCTTCTAAATCGTTTGGAAACATCTCTACAACATCAACAAGGTTGTATAGAGCATCGATCTGCTATTTACTTGAATACAGTCGCTCAACAATGACCAATAGACCATACTATGTTCTGCATGAGGTTTAATCAAAGAAAGAACTAAAATAATGAGTGATATGAATCTCTCTTAACCACTTTGATGGGGTTTCCACACTTTGAATAATTTCGAATGGCTATTCACACAAAGCAAAATACTCCGTGATTTAGTTCCAAACCACAACACAAGTAAAACTTATGAATTTGTATGAAACCAATCAATAAATTCTATGAAGTTCGTTATTTCTCCATCCAAGGATGAACCTCAGTTTTCTCAGATAACTTTTGGTTCACATGGAAAACACTCCATTCACATAGATTTGGAGCCTGCAAAGAAATCTCTGAAACTGACAATTTGTTTCCATAATAGGAATTATTCAATCTATTAACTCTCTGAAGGTGATCCCTCCAATAAACACAGAAATTGGAATCCTTTTGTATCCTACCCAATATCTAATGAACTGGCATAGAAGATATGGCTTTCTTTCACTCCGTCAAATACACAATTAACAAATTCCCTTTCAGGAATTTACTAAGTCCTCAGAAGACTTCCACAAGAATTGGAACCATAATGGTTCTGCCAATTTCAAAAGAACTGGAATATCATACAAGAATTCTACCCAATTCTCTATGCGATCTTATCAATATAACTCCTTGCACAATCAATCATATTCACTAAACTCAATTACAATATTCATAGATTATCACAGAGTAATGCACCATTGACTCAATGAATCTTCTCTTTTCTCATTCAATATTGAATTGTACATACATGGAAGAAATCCTATTCTACTCTGCCTCTCGCTATTGTCTCCACCCTCTCTACTACCCCGTATATCTCTTTTAGTTTCCCAAAAATCTATCTAACTGAGCTTTGAGTTCATTAAAATAACCCTTACAAACATGCAGTCGGTCCCTGCATAAGGGCAACTGTTTCTAAATATATACATTCAACCCTATCCTTCTAATGACTCATAAAATTGATTTCTATATTAAATCAACTCTTCCGTAAATACCCTCTCGAGTCATTCCCTTATTGAGGGAATTTGTTACACAACTCATGACTCACATCAACACCTATCTAGACTAGAATCTTCTATATCTATGCTTGCTATCTAGAAGTTAAACACTTTGCAAAAGATTTACAATGGTTTTACAATAAACCCCTCTTTGGGCTAATGTCATGACCTTAGGGTCTAGACCAAACTTTAGAACTTTGACTTGAGAGCTAATGCTTCTGCATCACAGTATAATAAAAGAAAGCCACACACATTATAACCATTTGTCACTGATGTTGTTGGGTTAGTTCCATTCTAGTAGGTAGTTGGTTCAAAAACCCCCTCAATAAGGCACACTAATTTACAACGACGAGTATACTAAGAATGTTATTCATAAATGTGGAGAAGCACCACTTAGATTTCCTCACAAATTTTTTATTATAATGAATATGTAAAAAAAAAAATTCAAATTTATTTGATATGTGAAATAATTGAAGCATAATTTCGTTAATAATTTATTTCTAATAATGATCACTCACTTTTGACATACAACATATTGTATTAGTTGTTTATTAATTATTTATCCCTATCATGAAAGGAATATGCCTTTCACACGCATCTCTTTAACTTACTATTAGTTTTGTTTCACTAACAAAATGGTATAATATTTTATGCCTTATCTCTAGGGTTTGTAAGAGATAAAGGAATTATTTTATGTTTTTAGGGATTTTGATGGATGAGAAGGGTGCTTGATCTCTCATATAAATCATAGAAGAAATTCTCACTTGTATATGTTTTCTATTTGTCGAGAATTATGACGACTTGTCCACTATTCTTCTCTCTTCTCTAAAATTGCTATGGATGGCTAGTTAGAGAAACTTCTTGTGGAGATGACTTTGTGGGATGCATTTACTACTTCATGGATGCTCATTTTGAGGGTTTTGAAGATTGAAATAAGTCTTGAGTAAGTGGTTTCATTTTTTCTCATGGAATTTGTTTATGGTTGTGCATTCTCTAGTGATGGTTGTGCATTCTCTTTATTTCTTCTTTATCAAATCCCTCTTTTCAAAGATCTTGAAAGGTTACTAGTGGAGTACATTCCATTGAACCATATTGGATTTTCATTAAGGTACTAAGAGGATATTCTAGGGTTTGTAGTGGAAAACCCTAGATATCACCCTATATTCACCTACATCTCTTCAAGGGATGATCTAGATAGTATAGGGAATGAAATGAAACACGCAAAAATATAGTAGAGAGAATAGTAATACAATGAAACCCAAGTT
>ML785424.1:393838-407684 GCA_009831015.1 Picea engelmannii
TATGGTACACTAAATCTGATAGTAATCAACTTTCTGGTTACACAGACAATGATTTTGCAGGTAGCCTAGATGACAGGAAAAGCACATCTGGACATGTTTTTCAACTGGGCACGAACCTAATCTCATGGGCATCAAAGAAGCAGCCAATTGTTTCAATATCTTCTGCAGAGGCATAGTATGTTGGTGCTACCTCAACTTCTTGTCAAGCTGTGTGGCTGAGAAGAATATTGAAAGATATGTCACATACAGAAAAGGATCCAACTCCTATTTTCTGTGATAATACTTCAGCAATTGCTTTATCCAAAAATCATGTGTTTCACAAGAAAAGTAAACACATTGACACTCGTTTTCATTTCATACGCGAGCTAGTCAATAATGGGGATATTGCACTACAATTTTGTGGTTCTAGAGATCAACGTGTTGATATCTTTACAAAGCCACTAGGAAAGTCAGTTTTTGAATTTCAGAGACAACACTTAGGCATAATCAGTGCTGATGTTTGTAACTATTGAGTTTAAGAGGGAGTGTTAAATATAATGTAACCTCAACAATCTAACAGTACACTGCCCGTTGTCCTGGCCAGCTGTACTTTCTATTTTTGTCTTGCTTGAGCCTATTTAGCTCAGCCATCTCCCATTGCATTGTAACTTCTTCAAACTTCACTTCTCTTCTTCATACATTCCAATATACTGTTCTATTATTTCTCTCTGCATTTCTCTTTGCTTCACAATTTATCACCCCTCTCCTTCCACCTCAGATTTGGTGTCATCTTTATCGACCAAAAGAGCCAAGGGTGTCTTCAGGGCACTCAGAACAGGTAGATTCCCAATAATAGAAAGAAGACGTAAGGGAAACTTCATCGAAATCACAGAGGCCTCACGTTCAGAAATCGAAAGGGACCTGCCTTAATAGAGGAGAGAGTCTTCCATAGCAAACTGAAGGCTTGTGTAACGGTTGACATGTCCTCTGTATCAGGCGCATTGTTGCCTTCCGTGGTCGAATTTGCATTTTGATTGCTGGAAACAGGGACAATAGCGTAATACAACACCTCGAGCACGTGCTCACTCTCGTTTATTTGGAGATTTGAATCCTCAAGAATCTTGAAGCTGAAAGGCGATAATTCTTGGCACACAAGGCTCAGCAGGTTGGAGAGCCTCTCTTCTGCCTTGGCTTTAGAACCCAACTGCAACTCCAAAAGATTTTGCAAATGAAAGAGCGGCAATTGATTTTCCAGCATCTCTGAAAATGGAGTTGTGGGTGGAGCCGGTGCCAGTCGGATGTAAGACTCGTCCCAGCTGCTTGACATCCACGTCCGAGCTTTTATCGCCATGTCCGACATAAAACTGCAAACACTCGAGAAGAAAGGTTGCGTCCAGGGCCATGATCCACACCAAGATTTCTTCCCTGTAGTCGATGAACTTGTGATAGCAATTCCGGATTTGCGAATCGTGCTTCCTAAATTCCTCCACAACGACAGCCTTAAACTTGTATCCGTTTATTCTTTTCTGAAATCTGCGAGGAGTTGCCAGTTTGTAGCACTCCATATCATAGAGGTCAGATCTCCATTGGTGATAGGGGCTGATAGAAACGGATTGAGGAGTGTACGATTCGGGTTTATGCGCCAATAATTTTTTGGGCACATTAAAGATTTACATATGGGACGACTCTTCTTTTTTATGTTGTTACGTTGAAAGGCTTACACTTATTGACAATGAGCAGATTTAATAGGGGTTTAGTGTTTAATAAGTTTTCTATGGATATGATTAAATATGGCTAGAATATTCTTAGTAGTCACACAAAATAAATGGTTGTGATTTCAATCATTAACTTCTTAGCTATTATAAAGACATCAGTTTATGTGTTTATTTTTTTCAATTTATCTAATCATATTTAAAAATTACTTTGATAGCTCACTGATTGCCACGTAAATGATTAACATAAATTAAAATTTAATATATTCGTTTCATCTTATCAACCTTTCTGCATTCACCAAGCAGTTAATATTTCGCTGCTATGCTAGTCGTAGTATATCCAGACTTTCCTTGATCTGAATAACCCAACCATTCTCATCGATCTTCAGTTGAACGTTAGCGTTGGTTTCCATGTTTCCAAGTCGGAGTAAAGGAGCCACAATCACACAATTGAGAAGAGATGGGAAATATACCTCTGAGAGATTAGAGTGACTGCGCAGCCTTATATGGAACTCATTTGGTGGATGAGTACAGAGGATGGAGGTATTAGCCCGTAAGCCCTCCCTTGCAGTTTCAGACCAACGTTATACAGTGTGTTATTCCACACTATTTTCACATGCTTTCTCACACAGTGACCATGAGTTTGTGCGCAGGGTAATGTATCGATTGTGCCGCTTTTTCATGAGCTTGAGTGAACTATAAGCGGACACACGTAATAGTATTATAGGAGTAAAGGATACATCTTCTATGGATTCTACAATAATTAATTTTCTCTCTTTTTCCAATTGAGGTTGTTTATTTACTACTTTTCTCTTTATTATGACCACTTACATAAACTTTGACAATGATAAAAGGCTCTTAGGGGCTTTAGTCTAAGATGCCACCAACATTGGCTTCATCAAAATTAGATGGACAAAAGAGTGATTTTACTCAACGATCATCTAAAACATAGGTTGAAAGTTATTGTTTGCATTTTTAATTAATTTATGAAAGAATTACTTCTAATTTAATTTTTTGAATTTTATTAAACAATCATATAAATCATATATTTAAAATTATTATTCTTCTTATTAAGAAAGATTTTCAATAAATTAATTAAAAAATAAAAGATAAAGAAATTATTCAAACAAGTGTCGTATCATACTTTGACGAATGAGTAAACCAAGGAGCGCGATCTCCCACCATGGATCCCTTGCTCTTATAAATTCTCAAAACCCATTTTTTTTATTATAATCATGATGAAGAAATTTAAAGCTTCAATTAAAAAAATCACGATCGATGAAATTTCAGTAAAGCGATTTATCGTCTCGCACAAGTGGGCATGCTTACCAATGAAAAATTTCCACGCGGTTTGGCATCATTGGTTTAGATGTATTGTCTCCATCACGTGGTTTGGGATGGTTGGTTTAGACGTATTGTCCTCATCAATAAGAGCGATTACTTGTTTATACCTCACGACATGTGATAATTCCTTTCCGCCACAAAGTCTATTAATTCCCCTCTACGCATATCTTAATAATAAATGAGAAATCGAAAAATTTATATTCTCAATCCGACTTTATTTTTTGTTACCTTTGTTAAATTTTTTAATAATAATAATTGTTTAATTTTATGTTCTTTCTCTAACTAAATAATATTAATTAGTGTATGAAATTCCTTGTTTGTGAAATACGAAACTCTCTGCAACAATTTGATAAAGTCTATGAACTCTATTAAAAACAAGAATTCTTCAATAATAAAACCTATACAAACTCAAAAATAACAAATATTTTTAACAATAATTATCATATTTAAAATAATAAAGTTTTCAAAACAAATATTTTTAATAATAATTATCATATTTATCAAAAAATAATTTTTATTTTTATTTTTTTATTTGTTTAAAATTTTAATTTTAATTTTGTATATATTCAAAATTTGATATAAATTAAAAGACATATATCTTCTACATATCTTCTACGTAAATAAACTCATAAAAGAAAATTAAATAATTGATTTTATTATTAAAAAATAGTTTATAAATAATATTTTATTTAATTAAAAAAAATTAAATAAATATTTTAAATAAATCATCTTTATTAATATTCTCAATTAAAAAACTATTACAAATGTATAATATATTTTTAAAAATTATAATAAAATTTGAACATAGTTGATACCACAAATAAAAATTGTAATAAAATTTGAACATAATCCTAGATCATAGTGGTCGTTAGAATTTGAGAATTAATACAAAGTATTAAAAATGAAATGTCACACACATTATATGTTCCGAATTTATAAGGGTTAAAGATCGAAATAAACAACCCCAAAAGATAACTATGCATATAACTTGTTAACGTGGTTTATTCCCGGGTGAAAGTAGTTAAATAGTATCCATTAAGGCTCTCATCTTATCAAGTGATATTATCCTATCAAGTGACATTCTAGTGTTTGTATTATTGTTCACAATAACATCATAGCGCTTGCGTTAATGTTAGCAATGACATACTCGTGCCTGTGTTAATCTTCACAATGGAATGTTTGTGTTAATATTAACAATGACATCTTCGTGTGTATGCAATAACTATTGGAGGTAGGTGCAAGTCCTATGCAAATTTTCGTATGACTTTGGTGCAACTCCTATGCAAATTTTGGAGGTAGGTGCAAGTTTTATGCAAATTTTCGTATGACTTTGGTGCAAGTCTTATGTAAATTTTGATATATAGATTCATGATTTTTAATTAAAATGTGAAAAAAATGATTTTAATAGATTTGTAAAATAATAACTATGAATATATTAATTTCATGATAATTAAAACTATATATTTATCTATAAGTAATTGTCATTAATTTTATTGGGTATTTGACCACTTCCATGCTAAAAGTATTAGGTTGAAATCTCATAGATGAAAAACACCACTAAGTATCAAGAACTATAATTATACAAGATACATATCTTTTTCCTATGAAATAGGCTTGTCATGTCTTATTTAATTGTATATATATAATATTGTTTTGAATTGTTTTAGAATGGATTAGTAAATGTTGTCATGTCTTATTTAATTATGTGTATATAATGTTGTTTTGTATTGTTTTAGAGTGGATTAGTAAATGTTCATGGTGCATGAGATGTTTTTTTTTTAATATCAAAGTTGACTTTTTAAAGATGTTTTCACTTTTCCACTAAGCATTATTATACTTGAGAGAACATTAAGCACTCTTAAGAAATATTGGGGATGGTTAAGTGTGCTACACAATTATACAAAAGGTAGGTCATGTTGTTTGGGATCTAACCTCTCACATAGATAGAATAACATATTTTCCATATAATAAAGGCCTACATTAGTTAATAAGGCCTAAATATATTTTCCATGTAAAATAAATAAATAAAATACTTTAAAAAAAAAGTAAATCTCTAAATCAAAACTTAACTCTTCCAATCTCAAATTGAGTCAAAGTGGAGCATACAATTAAGAAGTGTACATACTCTTGAGCTATAAAGAATAAATATCACAATGTTATGAAAAAGTGTAATAGAGTGTTGAAGAAGTTTTGAGGAAAATGGTTCCCTATAATCGAAGTACAAATAGCTCAATGTAAACTTTGTAATTTCTAGTCAAATGCCTATACTTTATAATCTTGACTATTTGATTCAACCACTAAAATAAAAATACAAGGATTTTAGACTAATTGATTCAACCACTAAAACAAAAATACAAAGATTATAATGCAAGTAACAAGCAAACCTAACCATACTATTGAGGAAAAACAAAAAACAATGGGAAGCAAGGATCAAAATTGAATTTGTCAATGCTTGTCAAAAGTTCTCTTGCCCATCCGAGAAGTGTCATTAAAAATATGCTCATAAAAGAAGAGCTCATTTTCATTTTTACCAGTTTTGAAAGAAGTGCAAGGTGGATGTTAAAATTTCATGAAAATGGGTATAGTTCAAGCTCTCTGTCACCCGTACTTCTTTAGTAAATGACACCTCTGGGATTTACACCTCTATGATTGAATGAAGTAGGTGCTTCTCATCACCCGTACTTCTTTAATAAATGACACCTACGTGATTGAATGAAGTAGGTGTGACAACCTGGATAGAGGTAAGGTCTATGGTGGCCGAAAACAAAGTGACGTGGACCTCGATGTCCTGGCTCTACACATGGTAAATGTGTATTAGATCATTTGTAGAAAAAAAATAGGTTCCTTGGAAGTTTTGGATCTTCTCTCTATTTGATGGTGTCACAACTTAGGAGGACTTTCTTTAGTTCATGACTTCTATAGCAGGAATAATTCCTCCTTTTTGTTTCTTATAATTTTGTGCAGGAACCTTGTTTTTTTTGTGATTGAATAATTGCATGAACTACCCTACTGAAGGTCTCATTATGTAAGCCAAAATGGGAGGGGACGGTTCCTTCATTTTGGTTCTAGGAATTTATTTCCCTGACCTATGTTCATGGGAAATAAGAGTGTGTGTTAGATTTAATGTATTGAAGGTGTTAGTCTATAGTGGAAGGTGGTGATAATTACTTGTAACAGAGGGGAATCAGAACCAGGAGAGAATCGACATGCTCTTATCTCTCTATCCCAATATTTCTCTTTATAATTTTTTCTATGAAACTACCTCCCTTAACCTATGCAAAATAAATATTTGGAAGAAAAGATAAATAAATTTTGAATAATGGAGTTCATTTCCATCCCTCCCCTACACTCAGTGAGAAATGAAGTATACCTGAATGAGCTAATGGTGAGACAATAATGTTGTACTCTATGCGAGGATCATAGATAGTTCATTTGTCATGTAGGCAGGGAAATCTCCAAGTAGTGAATTGAGTCGATCGTGCATCATATAACTACATTGCTACTCTATAGGGACGGGGGAGAGAACCTTAGGTATAGGGATGGGGGAAGGAACCTTAGGTATAAGTTTACTCATCTCATGTGGAAATTGCGGCTAAGATTTCAAATAAAGAATGAAGGAAAAAAGTGTCAGGGAAATGGAAGAAACACAATATTTGGAAGAAACAGAAAATGAGTTCGATCACCATCTCATTCACATCTTCTTAGGTAAGGTGCACATTGATTTTCAAATATGATTCACACTATGCATTCATTATTCTAGGATTTCTTCAACTTCTCCACTAATTATTTAAGGATTTCTTCAACTTCTCCACTAACTTGAAGAAACATGAATTCCATCACCACTCTAGGGAGGATCAATAAATCTTGGATGGATTTTTATATTTCCTCTTGTTACTATTGGATGCATGGGAGGTATTTTCTTGCATATCCCTGAATTTGCACTCTTCCTTTTCTTGGCCTTTGCCTATCGACAAGTAGGATTATCATATGTAAATATCATATTTTACATGAAACCTACACATCCACGTATTCTAATTGTTATTTCGATGGAACTATTATATTATCATATTTTACATTCGAGGGTAAGTGCATGAAGTTGGGGGACGAAAAAGTTGCAAGGGGGTCAGTAGGAATGCACACTTGCAGGAATGTGTGTGTTTTCTCAGGAACACGTACGTTTTCCTGATGTTATAGGTTTGGAAAATGTTGAACCTCCACGCATCTTGCCACATAGGATCGTCTATAGGAAAAAATGTACATTCTTAACAACGTGTGTGTGTTCCTAAGAACGCACACATGTTCCTCTGATATAACATTTTTAATGGGCAGTGGGCGCAATTTGTTCCCATTTGCACACATCGCGCTCATGTTTTTACCCTCATTGAGAAAATAGAGAGGAGGAGCTCTGTCAAGATCTTTCCACTGTGTCCCAATGAAGCCAAGTATGCTTGATTTCTCTTCTTTTCCTCCCAATTTAGTAATTTTTACTTTTATTCAATTAATTTAATATATTCTAAAAGAATCTAAATTATAGAAATTTTTAATCTTATAGAGAAATATCATCTAGAAAATTTACAGAGTGACCTCTTACATTTCTTGACATTTCCCCTTTAAAAATAAATGTAGAGAATTTACAATAAATGTGATTATTTTATGTTTTTTTTTTTTTTCTTAAAATATGTATTGTTGTTTTTTGTATTTACATGCCATGCCTTATTAAATTGCAGCATATATTATAAAATGGAACCCAGAGACAATGTATATCACCAACCAATAGACCAAGGTGAATAAAACCCCAACTCGCCACAACCACCCAACATAAACACCCAAATTGATGAGGGGTTGGCCACTTTAAGAACACTTGTAAATCAATTAAGGGGTACAAAAGAACCAATCAAGGAGTCCTTGGCCACTTCATTGGATATCATTGTGGAAATTGACTTCCATTTATGAATATAGTGCAAGAATGTTTGAGTATTACAACACTGCATTGGATAGAAACCAAGTTAGAGACTTGGGTATTTCAAAACAAGAACTGATGTCTATTTTTAGGGATCCTCGATATGGACAACCACCACCTGTGAAAAAGAAACACATTTGAATTTATTTTTTCATCCACCCACAAATTAGTCAAAAATGGATGGATAGGTTGTAGATGGTATTTGATAAAACTCCCTGCAATAACTAAGAGGTGTCGTTATATTTTTTGCGAAAATTGTGGGCTGAATTTATTTTGGGTCAACATGTCAACTACTTCGGCATGGGTGACTTCTAGGGGGTGGGTCAAGGGTCCGCATAGGACCGAGATCATGTCAGACATGATCCCATGTTAGTTCCTTCTCCCCCCAGGCAAAGGCCTAACTTCCCTACCCAACATCCTCCTATTGCAGAGAGATTGCAATAGGTACAATTAGCTATATCATCATGGACTCAGAGCCTAGTGAAACATAGTAGATTTGTTGTACTATCATGATAGGAGGTGCATGTTGATGATATTGATAGAGGGCTGAGATCTTCACCCCGTACAACAGAGTGGAGTGGAGTGAGGAGAGGACACATGGACATAGAAGTCATCCATGTGAACCTCACAGATGCTCGAGTTGCGAGCAGACCTGCTATGGGACTATGGGGCCAGTTGACAATAGAGCTTCATGGAGGAGGTTAATATATTAAACATCTTTATGTTCTTCATCATTATATATTTATACGGTATTATGTGTATTTATATCGATATTTTATTGTATGTTGTTTTGCAGTTGTTACGTCCATGTAGCAAACCCTCTATGCCCATGGATGCATCAGTGCATGTATCCACCATTGATGCAAAAATATAGGAATCATGCTCATTTGGCATACCCCGGACATAGGTATGTGTCACATTTGATAAATTCACCATGGTAATTTCTTTATGTTATGGCATATTCAAATTTTTAATGTTCTTGTGTTTCTACAGGTTGTGGGACTAGACGATGTCGAGGAATGCCCATCTGAGATGGAAAAGTCACCTACATCACATGTATCATGTGTAGAGTTAAATATCATTTAAATATCAAATTTATTGTATTTATGTTGTTGAATTTTACTATTTGGTACTAATAGTTCAATATTATTAATATGTTTGCACGATGCTAACATATTTGCTAGTTATAGTACTAGTCCACTCCCTCAACACCTGGCCTCTGCTCATGGGTTACCTTGCTCTAGGCCAAGGGAGTTGCATTCACTTGTACAGCCTGTGGGGGTCCATTTCCACCCACTCAAACATCTTTCTTATCCGGTGCATCCTCAGTGGATGCACCCAAATGCCACCCATCTGCACCACCTCTTCGATCACATCCATCCACAGTGGATGCACCTATATGCCACCCAACCCCACCACGATTTCCCTTGACCCCATCCACCAAGGCTACCAAAGTAGAGGTTGCCTTGGAGAAGGTTGTACAACTAAGTGCTCCACTTGTCAACGACTCTCCATCGAGGCCCGAGATATTCACAATGAGATAATGTGTTGTTGATAATTTTTTATGTATCATGAATTTGATTTTATGCATATTTGTTTAATTTTTATGATTTGATCCTTGTAATTGATGCAAGGTGGCATCACTGAGTGATTAGGGTCATGGAGAAGGGTAACACCCTCATGATTTTTAGTCCTATATGCGGTAAGTTGTCTTATGTTAAATTACAAAGTATCATTTTGCAATTCTTTTAATTCATTGTGGAAAAAAACTTATAACAATATTTTTTCTTTGTGCAGTCTCTGAATCGACGAACCATGCTCAGGGCCAAATCCACTCGAGGTGCTTCTTCAAGAAAAAGAAGAAAGATATATTTCTAGGATGCTCCTGAGGGTGGAGAGGGTGGTAGTGGTCAATGATAGACCAATTATTGCCATTTTGTATGTAGGCCACCATATGGTTGTTTTTATGTTGGGGAACTTGTTGTCATTTTGTATATTGGGCACGAGGTGCCATTTTGTAAAAATAGTACAATATATATATATATATATATGTAGATGTAGATATGGTGTGTTTTTTATGAATCTCATTGTTTATGCATTTTATGTTGATGAATGTATGAATTTCAAAGTGTATGAATTTTGTGTGTATGAATGTATGATTTTTTTCTAAAGTGATTATAAATACTTGCATTACACATTAACAAATCTCTTATGGTGGAAAATATTTCTAAGTGCTAAATCCATAAGCAATTAATGGTTCTCATTACCTAATTTTACAAAAGATTGAAGTCCCATCCTAGTTAAGACTCCATGAACCAATAATAACAATCATGTAGGCTAACATAATCACAATTGAAATAAGAGAGTTGAAACCTCACATTACTCTATCCAAAATGAAGCATGGTTCATTATAATGAAAATGACAACATGTTACAAGGGTTTCTTAATACAAAATAAACACATACAATATGAGTGCACAATAAATCCTCACATCAAATGAAAATATACCTCAAATTCTCCATTAAGCTTGCCAAAATGTTCTACAATGTAGCCCAAGAGGAGAGCTCCTAAATTCCCAAATTCTCCACCCTTTACAATGGAGAGAGAGAATTCGTCTTTATAGAGTGAGTCTTTTCTCTTATACAATAAAATATTATTATTTGCTAACTAACTCCATGACAAGTCAAATAAATATTATAATAATGAATTAGTTAGATCTCTTCTCAATCCATGGTTGACCATGTTACAACATGTGGACAGTAGCCTCTCCAAATAAATCCTCCCTCATCCAAAAATAGTAGTAGCATACACCAAATAATGCTCATGAAGGAGACACACCACCAAAAATAGGCATCAAGCCAATTCAAATGCCAAGTGTCCACATGGAATGTTCCCTCCAAGAATGTGCATGCATGCAACCACTCCAAATGTGTGAATTCCAAGGTATCCAACTCCATGGATGAATGTGCAATATGCCAAGTGGACGGGGCATCCAAAACAAAGTATGTGATCAATTGCTAGCCTTGCCTTGCCTTCCCTTTGATTTCCTTTCTTTCCTAGCCTTGCCTTGATTTTTCTTGCCTTTCTTTCCTAGTCTTGCCTTACCTTTTCCTTGCCTTGCCTTACCTTTCCTCGCCTTTCCTTGTCTTACCTTTACTTTCCTTACCATGCCATGCCATACCATGCCCTTACTTGACTTATCATCCCATGCCTTTCCATGCCATACCATGACTTGCCTTGCCATACCATGACTTTCCTTGTCTTTCCATGCCTTTCCTTTCCTTCACTTTCCATGCTATGTTATGTCATGGCATGCCTTTACTTTACATGCCTTGCCTTGCCACTCCATGTATTTCCATGCATTTACTTTCCTTGCCTTGCCATGCCATGCCTTGCCTTGCATTGCATTGCCATGCCATGCCTTACCATGCCTTTCATTGCCATACCATGTCATGCCATGCCTTTCCTTTCCGTGTAATTCTATGCCTTGCCTTTCCATGACTTTCCTGTCCCTGACTTTCCATGCCATGCCTTTCCTTTCCATTCCTTGGTCACCTCAACACTATAGCCATTTGGATATCGCATAGCTCGTATCCATGCATATGCATTACAAATTTCATATGAGAATCCTTATTTGTATTAATTTTCAATTAAGAAATGTGTGTTTATATACCTGATGCCTTGCATATGTTATACATTCACAACATAATTTTGAACTAGTATCCACATACCAAAGTTCCACATTTTGAATTTGCATGTTTAAACAAATCACAAAACTATCATCATCATAAACACATAACAATAAAAATAATATCCCACAATAAATAAATAGATCCAGATGTACACATATCAAATGTCTATATGATTCTAAATAAACCCAACAAATACTAAGCAATGAATCACTAAGATAAGTAAAAATCAAATTTCTAACCTTCTAAGGCCAAAATATAGGTTGTTACATTTACAAATCCCTAGAACACAACTATGATCTAAAAGAGACTAATCCCTCCTCGCATGTCTTTCCATGTAGCTTCCCATTTTGACCTATACAATAATAAATATATATCTTTCCATAAAATTATGCAATGAAAACTTCAAATCAAAATGTGGATTGCAATGAAAACTTCAAATCAAAATGTGGATTGCAATGAAACAAGAATAATAAAAAAGAACATTTCTCATCCCAATAAATAAAAAACATTTTTTCTAGGGACATATGACTTAACTTTATATCAAAAATTTCCTTCCATCCAATGAAGTGATTTTTCCCTGCCATGCCTTGCCTTTCCATGTTATGCAATGCCATCCCTTTCCATGCCTTTCCTTTCCTTTCCATTCCATGTATTGCCTTTCCATGCCATGCCCTACCATTCCTTTCCTTGGCATGCCATGCCTTGAAATGACATGACATTCCATGTCATGCATTTCCTTTGCTTTCCATGCCATGCCATGCCTTTCCATGCCATGCCATTCCTTGTCATGCCTTTCCATGCCATGCCATGCCTTTCCATGCCATGCCATTCCTTGTCATGCCTTTCCATTCCATTCCTTTTCAATCCATGCCTTGCATTGCCATGCTTTTCCATACCTTGCCTTGCCATGCCATGCCATGCCATGTCCGGACTTTCATTTCCATTCATTTCCTTGCCTTGCCTCGCCAAACCATGCCTTGCCTTACCATGCCATGCCACACCATTCCATGCCTTGTCATGCATTTCCTTGTTATGTCATTCCTTTCCTTATCATGTCATTCCATGTCATTCCATTGTATGCCTTTCCTTTCCTTGTCTTTCCTTATCATGTCATTCCATGTCATGCCATGGTATGCCTTTCCTTTCAAATCCATGTCTTTCCTTGCCATGCCATGCCTTGACATGCCTTGCCTTTCCATTCTATTCCTTTCCTTTCCATTCCATCCCATGTCATTCCATGCCATGCCTTGCCTTTCCATGCCATGCCTTTCCTTGACATGCCATGCCATTCCATGCCTTTCCTTGTCATGCCTTACCTTTCCTTTCCCTGCCATGCCATTCCATGACATGCCTTGCCTTTCCATACCATGCCTTTCCTTTCCATGCTATGTATTTCCATTCGTTTCCATGTCATCCCATGCCATTCCATGCCATGCCTTGCCTTTCCATGCCATGCCTTTCCTTGCCATGCCATGCCATTCCATGCCTTGCCTTGTCATGCCTTAACTTGCCTTTCCCTGCCATGCCATTCCATGACATGCCTTGCCTTTCCATACCATGCCTTTCCTTTCCATGCTATGTCTTTCCATTCCTTTCCATGCCATTCCATGACATGCCTTGCCTTGCCTTGCCATGACTTTCCCTGACTTACCTTGTCAATACATTCATTGTCTTTCCATGCCATTCTATGTGATGTCTTGCTATGCCTTGCCATGCCTTGAATTGCCTTGCCATGCCATTCCATGTGTTGCATTTCCTTTCCATGCCATGCCTTGCCTTGGATAACCACAATTCATCTAAAAGGTACTTTCATTATGATATTCATAAAACAAATTGTTTGAAAAAATATAGTTATTTTCATCATTAGAGAGAATTTGTTATCAAGTTAATTTAATAAAAAAATACTAGCATTCATGTATTTTACCCTTTTTTTTCCTAAAAAAAATCATTCTTGTACTAAATGAACAAATTTAATACGTAAAAATTACAATCAAATGATTAATTAAGCATGTAATTCTACAACTTGTTATCCCATCTATCTTAAATAAAAATGCTTGCATGAGAATTTCAATGTCATAATATAATCTCTCTTAATTCATATATCTAAGGTATCTTTATAGTTGTGAAACATGGATTATCATAATTAATAGGATTTACAT
>ML785425.1:0-22178 GCA_009831015.1 Picea engelmannii
TCTTTGATTCATAATTCATAATGATGTTTCCCTCTCTACATCGAAACATCTAGAAAGGGCCACTCTTTCCCTTTGATATTACAAAAGTATTCCACAAATTAGAATTCAGATGGGTAGTTACAACATTACCCAAGGCAATAAGATAACCACTCCCAATCTCTCTTTTCATGCCTAGTATTTTTTGGTCAACATACCTTTATCAATAGAACCCTTGCCTAATTCCCTTCCACAATTACTTGAGTACATGATCCGGGTGGATATTGGTGGCCACCCACCTATTCCAATTGGCTCATCTTGACAATTTTTAGTTCAACACATTTCTTTGTAATGATAACATTTCTTTGTAATTGTGGGTTCTGCATTTCCAAGGTTGTCCTGAATCCCTACATAAAATCCAGGTGGATATTGGTGGTTGCCCACCTATTCCAACTAGCTTATTTTGGAATTTTTCATGTCAGTACATATTTTTGTAATTCTAGAGCTGTTTTGGGGCCCTAAATAGTGTTTTTTTTGTCTTTCCATAGTCAAATTGTAGATTGAGTTAAATTTTGATGGAATAATGTGCATCTCTCTAAAAGACTTTTCCAACAGGCTATCGCATGCCTAAAACGAATTTTGTGTGGAAAAGTTACAACCCTCGTAAGTTGAGGTACCAACTTATCCATTGCGGCACACATAACTTTTGGTGTTTCATCTCCTAGGGTTAGGTTTTTGGATGTCTAGGGTTTTGGAATTCATGAGTAATGTTAAAAATGTCTCTAGAACCTCATTGTAATCATTCTTCTTAGAGGGATGCATGCAACACCCACATCTCTTCTCATAGATAGCTACCACCATTTCAACAAGTTGTTTAAGTTCTGTAGTTTTAAAGTTTCAACCTATTTTATTTATTCAATAGAAGTTATTGTTCACTCGATATATGTTTTTTTTCTTTGTATCTCTGTGTTATGGTATTCAATCTATTATTCATTTCATTCCTCTCATATATCCATATCAGTGTTATCATAGCGGTTCACTCTTCATTTGTTTTTCTTTGTGCATGTCCCTGACAAGGTCTGGGTACAAGAAGTTGGGACTCGAACTAGTGGATCCTTTGCAAGATCATTTGTGTCAAACTCGACCACAAATAATGGGGGATGAGAAGAAATATGATGGAGCATGATGTCCTTTAAAAAAAAATATCTAGGAATCCCTTGCACAACAAAGGAACGAGATGATGGACAACTTTGCATAGATCCTTTAGTGGCTTCCCACAAGAGACATATATTCATGAAGCGGCCACGCAACCCCCTTCATGTTACAAGTAAATTTTGATATTTTATTATTTGAAGGACTGATAGATGCATATGTTGTACATAAATGGATGAATTTGCTTGAAGGGTTTTTTTCAGTCCACAATTTTACCGATAGGGAAAATATTACTTTTTCACTCCTCAAGGTCGTCCACCATGTTAAGGACTGGTGGGATACGTACTCTAAGAAAAGGGCCAAAGAGGAATCTACAATATTTTCAGTCGCCCCACCTGGGATTCCTTCAAGGATTCCATTAAACAACAATACTACCCTATTGGAAGCTACAAGGACCAGTACACAAGATGGATTTTGTTGCGTCAAGAAAGGGGCCAGACAATACCATATTTCACCAATATTTTCCATACTCTGTGCACAAAATTGGGTATCAAAGACTTTGAACAACATATGATGCTCAAATATCATGGTTTCTTTCACAGATACATTCAAACATAAATGGAGCTTCTAGACATCACATCATTAGGTGTGGCCTATAGATATGTTGTCAAGATCAAGAAAACATTTAAGAAGAAGAGGAGAGAGTTTGGATCTTCAAATTCCTCACAACCGAAGAAGGGAAAAGGTGGTCCCAACCCACCAAACAAGGAATAGATAAAATATGGCCACTCTCAGGACAACCAGTCCAAGACGTAACCCAAGAAGGGTAATGAGAATTCGAAGAAGGACACAAGAAACTAGTGTGAATACCATAAAATCCCTTGGCACAACATTGAATAATGTCGCTCCAATCAGTCACTAGTGGCCAAGCTAGAAGCTTCTTCCGAGTCAGAGGTAGATTCTGACTTCGAATCAAATCCAGAAAGTGGGAAGTGGATCATCGATGTCCAACCCAATGCCACTATCACTACCACCAAAATCCAACCAAGAAAACCATAAGAAACAAAGGTAGGGGAACACCTTTTTCACTCATAGATGTGGGTAAAGGGGACTCTTCTACATTTCATTATCGATAGCGACAATCAAAAGAATCTAATCTCAGAAGAGGTCATTAAGTGGTTGGACCTTCCGATAACATCACACCCACAACCCTACAAAATCGGTTGACTTCACCAAGGACGAGATCTTTGCATCAACCAACAATGTCATCTGTCATACAACATCAAGCCCTTCAAAGATGAGGTATTGTGTGATATCGCTCCCCTTGAAGTTTGTGATGTTATTTTAGGCCACTCATATTTGTGGAAATGACATGTCATGTATGAGTCTATACCCCATAGTGTTATTATTACTTTGTGTAGAAAATTGTACAGGATACCATAGGTAGTGTTGCCTATCACTATTTCTTTAATCTCTGTTAAGCAATGCAGTAAGATCATTTCACAGACCAAGAAGTTCGTCTTCTTTTTTATCCATTCTAGCAGTTAGAAGAAGGTCATCGCCACATCTGTGACCTCTACATAAATCCTCTATTTGTAGTAGAAGCAAGTGGACGAGATCATAAAAGCATACTGAGACATATTCTCCTTACCCACTGGGATATTGATGCACTAGAAATTCAAGAATCCAATTGATCTAACCCCCAATGCACCACTACCTAATGGACCAGTATATCATCACTCACTGATGGAAAATGATGAAATCAATCTCCAGATCCAAGAGAAACTTAAAAAGGGGCACATCCGACCCAACTCCTCCCCTCATGGAAGCCCAATTATGTTGGTGCAGAAGAATGACTGGACCTGGCAGCTCTACATTGATTATAGATCATTAAACAAAATCATAGTCAAGAACCAATACCCAATTCCCCAAATTGATGACCTTCTTGACCAACTCAAGGGGGGAAAGTTCTTGATCAAGATTGACCTAAAATATGGCTACTACTAGGTTCCCATCGAACCAACCAATGTACGGAAGACAACTTTCAAATATAAAGAGGGTCTCTTTGAATGGATGGTCATGCCCTTTGGCTTAACAAATGCACCAAGAACTTTCATGAGATTGATGAATGATGTATTGAGATGCTTCACCAACTCTTTTGTGGTGGTATATCTGGATGACATCCTCATATTCAGTAGAACTTGGGAGGAGCACATGCAACATATTCAACAGTTTTTGGGCACTCTACGGTGGCACAAGATATATGCCAACTTGGAAAAACGATCCTTTTGCATGAATAAGGTCCAATACTTGGGCTACATTGTTGATGAGCATGGGGTACATGTGGATCCAGCTAATATCCAAGTCATTCATGACTAGCCATCCCCGACCACACTAACCAAGATTCGAAGCTTCTTGGGACTTGCTAACTTCTATTGAAGGTTCATGTTGAGATTCTCCCATATTGCATGGGCCCTCAGCCAAGTAACCAAGCACGGTGGCAAGGAAAATTTTGCATGGGGGAAGGCACAAGAACAAGCATTTGATGATCTCAGGAACCACTTGTGCTCATCTCTAGTACTTTCCTTACCCAATTTGCAACAACCGTTCGAGATTGAGACTGATGCCTTTGACTATGTTGTAGGTTTATTTCTCACTCACCATGGTCATCCAGTAGCATACCATAGTGAGACACTATCAAATACTTTCCATAAATACCCCACCTATGACAAAGAAATGTATTCCATTGTGTAATCTTTTCATCAATGGAAAAATTACATTCTAGGAAAGAAGACAATCATCCACATTAATCACAAGCCTCTGCAGTTCATAGAGACACAAGGGAAGTTGCAAAATGACCGCCATCAAAAGTGGTCCACATACCTACAATAGTTCCATCTCAACATCAAGTATAAAACTAGGAGAATAAATCATTTCTTTGATTGCCTCATACACCCTCCTGTTGTTGCACTAACCACAGTGCTCCATTCCTATGGACATGAGGCATCTGAGTGGCCCCAACTTTATCAGTGTGACCCTCACTTCACCATCACCTATTAGCTCTTGGGTACAAGTGTGAATTTCATCTATTTTCACATCTAGGATGGACTGTTATTCCATCTGGATCACCTCTATGCTCCCATAAGAGAGCGTGCAAAGATAATTTGGGAGGCTGACTACATCAAATCTCAGGACATTTTGGCATGGAGAAAACTATGGTCTTTCTACAAAAACATTTATATTGGCCAAAAGTTTGACAAGACGTCAACAGGTATATCATATCTTGCACTTCATGTTCCATCCTCAATCCCGTCATCAAGAAGCAAGGATTATACACCCCTCTTCCTACTCCTGAGCAGCCTTTGGAATCCATCTCGATAGATTACATGTCTAAACTTCCATCCACCAAGAATGACAATGATTGTGTATTTGTAGTGGTTGATCGATTTTCAAAGATGGTCATTATCACAACCTGGAAGAAGAGCATCGCAATGACAAATACTGCCAATATCTTCTTCAAACGGGAATGGGTCCACTTTGGGATACCAGCGACCATCACCTCAGATCGAGATACCAGGTCCCTCAAAAAAATATGGTCAAGTCTTTGGTCACTGTTGGACACCAAGCCCACTAAATCCACTTCTTTCCACCCCCAAATCAATGGCCAGACAAAGGTCATCAATCGGATGACTGTGCACATCCTGCACATGTAAAAATCTAAGCATCCACATATATGGGATGAGAGTCTTCCATATTTTCAACACAGCTACAACAAGGCTCTCCATAGCTCCATCGACCATAGCCCTTTTTAGGTGGGGCTAGGATTCCAACCCTTGGGTCCCATTGATGTTTCCATACCTCTTGCAAACACAAAAAAAGAACCTTCCCATGTTCATTCGGAGGCCGAAAAATCCAACATATTCATTGAATGGATTCAGCACATCCACCAACAGGTCCATGAGATTTTGAATAAAGCCAATGCTAAGTACAAGCAGTGCCATGATCAACACCGGCTACCACACCAGTTTCAGGTGGGAGACAAGTTATGGTTACCATTGTAGAAAGAGAACCTTACAGGGCCGCATCAGAAGTTCCGCCCACTTCACTATGGGAATTATACTATCACTAAGGCTCTGCGTAGAAATTCTGTTGATCTCAACACTCCACCCTTCCTTGGTTTTCACCCAGTGTTTAGTGTGGACTTCCTTCGACAATATTTTCCACCATTATTGGACACCTCAGAGATTGGAGAATAATTGAAACCAATTGAGCTCAACCCTGAATACATGGAATAGGCATCAACTGATTAGATAGTGGACACATAGTTCAAGGGAAGTTGCCATCAGAGGATCCATCTTTATTGGGTTGTTAAGGTAGGGAAACTCTTGCACCAGGGAAAGTGGCTCACCCGGGGCCAAATTTAGTAGAAGTTTCCTCACCTTATGGGGGATCTCAATGCAACAGAGACCAATAATTCCTAAGGCGGAGGAGTGATCCATGTGGATATTAGTGGTCTCCCACCTATTCCAACTAGATCATATTGACAGTTTTTAGTTCAACATGTTTCTTTGTAATGATGACATTTCTTTGTAATTGTGGGTTCTACACTTCTAGGGATATCTTGAAGCCCTATAAAACATCCAGGTGGATATTGGTGGCCTCCCATATATTCCAACTAGCTTATTTTGGAAGTTTTCATGTCATTACATATGTTTGTAATTCCAAGGCCATTTTGGGGTCCGGGGACCTAAACAATGTTTTTTTGGCTTTCCATAGTCAAACTGTAGAGAGAGTCGGCTTTTGGTGGAAGAATGTGGATTTCTCGAAAATACCTTTCCAACAAGATATCACATGCCTAAAACATAGGTTGTATGCAAAAGTAAGAACCCATGAAGTTGAGGTACCAATTTACCCATCAGGGCCCACATAAAATTTTTCATTTCATCTCCTAGGGTTAGGTTTTGGAGGTCTAGGGTTTTGGCATTTGTAAGTAATGTTAAAAAGGAATTTGGAGCCTCATTATAATCATTCTTCTCAAATGGATGCACATATAAGCCACATCTCTTCTTAGAGATAGATACCACCATTCGAGAAAGTTGTTTTAGTCCTGTAGTTTTACAGTTTCAAATTATTTTAATTATTCAATAGAAGTTATTGTTCACTAGATATATGTTGTTTTTCTCCATATCTTTTTGTTATGGTATTCAATATGTTATTCATTTTGTTCCTCTCATAAATTTTGATTAGTACATTAAGCCCTACTATATGGATATCATCCTTCTCTGGATGTTGTCTGCTCTAGCATCCTTTTGGGAATTTCAAAGCACTCCCTTAACCATATTATGGATCAACTCCTTCATTGATCTATTACATATTTTAATATCATAGGATTATATGAAAACATCATTGTTGGACTTTTTATTTATGTTTCTAAATTCCCTCCTAATATCAATTTGTCGTTAGTTAAATTTCCCATCAATAGACCATACTTTAGAACCCATCACAGGTTATACTAGGTTTTTTTGCATGTTACATACATTCTTACTCATTATCATATGAATTCTAGCATATACTTGTGCATCAATCATTTTACTCATGCCTACAATGCATCTATATTCCAGTTGTCTCATCTTGCATTTGCATGCATAGGCATGCCTTTAGTTTAATCAGAATATACATTTCTTAATACAACTACAAGCTTATAAATTTGCTCATATGCCCATATCACTCTACCTCCTTTGATGATTAGAAATGGTCCCAAAAGGATTATTTCTTTGATTTCACTTAACAAGATTATTTTAGGTACAAATTTCCATCCCATAGAGGTCAAGTAAATTGACCTTAAAATCTTTAATCATTCCTCTGAACATGAGGAATTATACATACATGGTTTAGTATTTTATTAGTATTTCCAAGGATTCTATCAATTCTATACGCAATTCCTTTATTCCCAAGTAATTTTTCCATAAGTGTATCGGCCCTCATGTAAACAACTATCATAAATGTTAGAGGCTCAAACTACCCATACTCAGAGTAAACATTACAATCACTACTTCACATGTTCTTTGATATTAAGACACCCTTAATAGGATTCTGCCATTTTAGTCATTTACAAATATAAGATGTTCTTCCTACCCAAACAGATAGACAACATTGCACTTATATAAAACAATTCAACTCATCCATATTGGACTCATATTTCCTTACGACATATCTCTATCATTCTACCACTCTTATTTAAATATTTCTATCATTTCCCGTCAATATATTCCCAATCAGGTGGGAGTATTTATCATTCCAGGAAGGAACAAATTATAATTCTTATGCTATAGATCAACATGCAACTTTTTTGTTGTAGGAAATTCTAAGAAAAAATTTCAACATACAGTCCTTCTTCTCAAGAATTTTATTGTAGATAATAAATAAGCCTTTAACATAGGGAAACTCTTTCTAACAAACTATCCTTAACCTTGATATACTAGTCTTTATGATTTTTTTCTGGCCCATCCAAGTCGAGAGTTGTAGCCTGCTATGATACCACTTTGTAATATACATGATGCCCTAAGTATCTCTTAAGGGATGGCGAATTAGAATTTTTCATTTTTCTCAACTATCTCAAAATATTATCCCAAGCATACCATCATCCTCTACTCGTCAAGGGATTTCCAATGACTATAACCATGCTCAAATCCAAGTTCAAGATCAAAAGTTATGGCCTCTCAAATTTTCTATATATTTTTTATTAAAGTCCACCTCACTACCATGTGGAACCTCATCACTCATTCCATCTGACACAGCCACTACCACCTATGCAATCATTCCTAGAGGCATATCCCTTACCACTTTGTAATAGACCTGACCCCCTAAGTACCTCTTAAGGGATGGGGCATTATAATTTTTAGTTTTCTCAACTATCGCAAAATATTTTCCCGATCATATAATTAGTTTGTGTGGTATTGATGGCTTTGTTCTCACAAATCACTTGTCACTTGGACACTTTTCAAGGAATAAATGATGGCACAATATGAGGATACAAGGAGAAATACCTTCTTCAATCAATTGATAAATATCAAGCAAAAGGGTTCAGTTGTGAAGCACATTGAGCACTTTCAAAGATTGAATATAAAGGTAATGGATATTCCAGATGAGCACATGATTGATGTCTTCATAGGAACTTTAAAGGATAACATTCAACATGAGGTTCTCCTTTGGGAACTCAAATCATTGGAGAATTCATTCAAGGTGGCGAGAAATGTTGAAAGTAAAAATTTAGCTATGGCTACTAGAAGGACCACCTCTAACATCTATCGAGAGAATAATGTTCCTTCTTCTAAACCACCTCAACCTACAAGGTTGACACATCAAAATTGGAGAAAAGAAAAGAAAAAGGTTTATGATTTAATTGTGATAGAAAGTATAGTAAGGGACATAAGTGTGGTGAGAATAAATTATTCTACATAGATTGTGAAGAGGAAGAAGAACATGAACAAGAACAAGAACCATCTCAATATCAGGATATAGAAGAGATTTTTTCTAAAGATATGAATCCCACCATATCATGTCATGCATTGGCTAGAATTAGTAGTCCTCAAACCCTCAAGATCGAAGGATATATCAAAAATAAAAAGGTAATAGTGTTAATAGATTATTGTAGTACTCATAATTTCATTCACTGTAAATTATCCAAAGCTCACAATTGCTTTATATATCCAGCATCAGAGTTTCAAGTAATGATTGCAAATGGAGGAACTATCAATTGCCCAGGAAAATTCCATAAGATCAATCTTAATATGGGGGAATATGTAATGAATAGTCCAATGATTTCTATACCCATGGGTGTTGTTGATGTTGTACTAGGGGTCCAATGGTTACAATCATTGGGAATAGTGGATTTTAATTTTCAAGAACTTTTCATGGAATTTTCATTGGAAGGAAAGGATTTTGACTTAAGGGGTATCACAGAGAAACCTATTAATTTCTTAAGCTCTAATGGAGTGACACAATTATTGAAAAAAAGGTATCAAGGTGTAATTGTACAAATATGCTCACTAGATGTTAAAACATCTAAGCCTTATATTCCCCTACATCTCCAAGGGATCATTGATAAGAATTCCAAATTATTTGAAGATATTCCCAAAGGTATTTCACCCACTCGCGATCATGCTCATGCTATTCACTTAATTCATGGGAGTGTTCCTCCTAAAATCAGGCCTTACATACACCCTTATTCCCAGAGAGTGAAATTGAGCATATGGTTGAAGAAATGTTAGAGGATGACATTATTATACCGAGCCGAAGTTATTAATTTGCACCAGTGGTAATGGTACTCAAGAAAGCGGGCTCATGATATATGTCTCCATATTATATAGACCTCAACAAGATCACCATTAAAGATAAGTTTCCCATTCCTGTCATTGATGAATTTTTATATGAACTACACGGAGAAACTCTACTTCACAAAATTGGATCTTCATTGAAGGTATCAGCAGAATATAATGAAGGAAGAGGATATCCCAAAAATAACATTTAGAGCTTGTGAAGGTCGTTATGAATTTTTGGTTATGCCTTTTGGCCTTAAGAATTCACCTTCCACATTCCAAGGGTTGATGAATTCCATTTTCAAGCCCTTCCTTCGAAAATTTGTGTTAGTATTTTTGATGATATAGTAATCTATAGCAAGTCTTGGGAAGATCATGTTCGACATGTTGAAAGGGTGCTACAAATACTAAGGGATAAATATCTATATACCAAAGCATCCAAAAGTTTCTTTAGGGTGAATGAGGTAGAGTATTTTGGTGATCCAGGTGGATATTGGTGGCCACCCACTTGTTCCAAATTCCAACTGGCTCATCTTGATAGTTTTAAGTTTAGCACATTTCTATGTAATGGGAAAATTTATTTGTAATTGTGGGTTCTGAACTTCTAGGGTTGTCCTGAATCCCTACACAACACCTAGGTGGATAATGGTGGCCTCCCATCTATTCCAACTGGCTTATTTTGGAATTGTTCATGTTAGTACATATTTATGTACTTCCAGGGCTATTTTGGGGCCCTAAACAATGTTTTCTTGGATTTTCATACTGAAAATGTAGCCAAAGTTAGAGTCTACTGGAACCATGCATATTTCTCAAAAATACCTTTCCAACGGGCTATCACATGCCTAAAACGGAGATCGTATGCAAAAATTACGACCCCTGGAAGTTGATGTACTAACTTACCCCAAGAGGGCCCACATGACTTTTGGTGCTTCATCTCCTAGGGTTAGGTTTTTGGATGTCTAAGGTTTTGGCATTCATGTTTATCATAAAAAGGCCTTCAGAGCCTCATTGTACTCATCGTCTTGCGAATGAGCATAGTCGTCACATCTCTTCTTAGAGATAAAGCTACCACCATTCTAGCGAGTCTTGCACTCTATATTTTTACAGTCTCTGTACATTTATTTCATTAATAGAAATCATGTATTGTTGTATTTCTCTATTTCTGGCAAAATGTATGTGTATTTGATAGTAATATCTATGCTTTAATTTTTTTCCAAAAATAATCTGAATTAGTGGTATCAAAGCGGGCTACTCTTGATCGTTATTCAGTGCATGTCCTCAACAAGGTCTGAATATAGCAAGTTGTCTCTCAATCTTGTCTCTCTTTAGGACAATCACTCTTGCATGCCCAAGAAACCCTCCATGATGGAATAAAATAAAAACAACAGAGAAAAAGATTGTATTATCCTGTTTCTTGAGCAAGGTATCATGCAATAGAGGGACGAGACGATGGATAATTTTTCCTACATCTTTCAATGCCTTCCGATAGAAACAAGTGCATCTTCATCAAGAAACCACTTTGGAGGAACTTCTCCCTTCAAGGCACGGGTTAATTTTTATATTCCCATATTTGAAGGTGAGATAGATGTGGATGCCTTATAAAAATGGTTAAATCTCCTAGAAGGTTATTTCTCTATTCACAATTTTTACGATAGTGAAAAGATCACCTTCACACTCCTCAAGGATCTCTCCCATGTCAAACATTGGTGGGAAACTTACTAGGATAAAATATCCATAGAGGAATATAGAATATATGGGGCTGATCCCACTTGGGATTTTTTTGTGGATGCGGTCAAGGAACAATATTACCCTATTGATAACTATGTAGACCAATACATGATATGGACCACACTGCGGAAAAAGAAGAGCCAAATAGTGTCAAAGTTCACAAATACTTTCCATACCTTGCACACCAAGATGGGTATCAAAGACTTCGAGTGACATCTGGTTCTAAAATACCATGGGGCTCTACATAGGTACATCCAAACTGAAATGGATTTCCTAAACATCTCATCATCGGGAGTTGCCTATCGATATGATGTCAAAATCGAGTATCAATTTAGGAACCAGAAGAAATGGGAGTTTAGGTCTTCAAATCCGCAACAACCAAAGAATGATAAAGACAACCCTAACCAATATCCTCCTAACAACTATCCCAAGACATAGGAAAATAAGGGTAAAGGAAAGATGAAGAATGACACTAGGAAGTGGTGCAACTTCCACAAAATCCCCTGGCACAACACCAATGAATGTCGCTCAAAATAGTCATTGGTGGCCAAGGTGAAAGTCAAGGAGACGAACCCTGATTCAGAATTTGGTCCAGAAAATAATGAAAAAAGATAGATCATCGACCCAGACCCCACTTCTATTGTCACGACCACAACAGTTCAACCAAAAGATATAGTAAATATTGAAGAGGGGGAGTTCCTCTTCCATTCATAGATGTTGGTGAAGGGGACCTCGTTGCATTTCATTTTTTATAGTGGAAGACAGAAGAACCTCATCTCAATTGAGGTCATCAAATAGTTGGGGTTGTCAACAAAACCATACCCGTGATGAGATATTTGTGTTAGCTAGTAATACCCCCTATCCTATGTCATCCAACCCTTCAAGGATGAGATAGTGTGTGATGTTTCCCCCCTTGATGTATGTGATGTTTTTTTGGGACAACCATATATGTGTAAATGTCATGTTGTTTATGAGTCTCAACCCTGCAGTGTCATTATTACTCTGGGGGGGTCATCTCTACAGGATACCATAGGTATTCTCGACTAATGCTCCACCACAAGAGTGCCACAAGGTAATCTCTCATACTGTAAAATTCATCCCCTTCATAGCTTGTTCAAAGGATGCACAAAAGGCCACTACAACCATTGTAGCCTCAACACCTTCTATCCAATAGAAGCGGATTGCATAAGGGAAAGACGATATTTTTTCTTCACCTATGATGGTGCCTACAAAATGCCTCATCAATCCCATAGACTACAGGTTGTTGGAATAGATTCAACCCCACCAGCAACAGGTTCATGACAACCTTCCACAAACCAAGCATCACAACTTCTCCAGCAAGGAATGCAACTCACCAAGATTCATATTCAAAAATCAATTTTTTGTCTTCCTCGGACGCTCAAAACAATGGATACCATTTCTTCCTAATGGGGAGGACTAATCTAGGTGGATATTTGTGGCCACCCACATGTTCCAAATTCCAACTAGCTCATCTTGACAATTTTTCAGTTCAACACATTTCTTTGTAATGGGGACATTTCTTTGTAATTGTGGGTTGTACATTTTTGGGGCTATCCTAAAGCCCTACACAACATCCAAGTGGATAATGGTTTCCTCCCAACTATTCCAGCTATCTTATTTTGGAATTTTTCATGTTAGTACATCTTTATTTACTTCCAAGGTCGTTTTGGGGCTCTAACAATGTTTTCTTGGCTTGCCATAGTCAAATTGTAGAAAAAGTCAAAGTTTGAGGAAATAATTTGTATTTCTTGAAAATACCTTTCCAACGGGCTATCACATGCCTAAAATGGAGATTGTATGCAAACTTTAAGACCCCAATAAGTTTATGTACTAACTTACCTCAACGGGGCCCACATGAATTTTGGCGCTTCATCTCCTAGGGTTAGGATTTTGAATGTCTAATGTTTTGGAATTCATGTTTATCATAAAAAAATCCTTTAGATCCTCAATGTACTCATCTTCTTGAAAATGTGCATATCCGTCACATCTCTTCTCAAAGATAAATCTGTGACCATACTAGCAAGTCTTGCACTATGTATTTTTATAGTATCACATTTCTTTCATTAATAGAAATCATGTATTGTTGTATTTCTCTGTTTTTGGCAATATTTGTGTGTGTTTCATTGTAATATCTTTGTTGTCATTTCATTCTGAAAATAATATGGATCATTGTTTCATATTGTATCTCATGACTTTTTCAAGGTAGACACTAATAATATTAAATCCATGATGGATTGTCTGATTCCCAAAACATTGAATAACCTTAGAGGATTTTTGGGTTTGAGAGGCTACTACCAAAATTTTGTTCGAAACTATGAAAGAATAACAACACCTTTAACTACATTAACTATGAAGGATGCATTTTCATGGACTTCATAGGCAACTCAAGATTTTGAAGAACTTAAAGAGGAAATGTGCAAAGCTCTTATCTTTACCACACCAGAATTCACAAAAACCTTTATTGTGGAATGTGATGCCTTTGGAAATGGCATTGGTGTTGTTCTAATTCAAGAAGGAAGGCCCCTTGCTTTTGAAATTCATCCAATCACGGGAAAATACTTACACAAACCTATTTATGAGAAGTAAATGATGGAAATACTACATGCATCGAAGAAATGGCACCCTTACCTAATAGGTAGGCACTTAAAGGTCAAAACATATCATGACATTCTTAAATAATTATTCGAACAAAGACTATATTCAAAAGAGAAACAAAAATGGGTGACCAATATGTTGGGTGTAATGTCCCTTTATAAGTGAGGACTCTAGAGAGGATGGATTAGTTGTCTAAACATCCCCTTTAGACTCTAGCCAGGAAGAAACATGAGAAAATGTTCATTTGATGTCATTTCACTAGGGAAATGTTATAACTTGAAAGTGGAATTAAGTGACTATGTGGAAAAAGGTAATTAAGAACTTAAGTGAATATATTTTAGGGACCTAACCTCCCTAACCCCTCATGTAGGTAGAATAATATAATTCAATGTAATAAAGGCCAATATTAATCAGGCCTAGAAATAAGGATGAATAAGTCAAATGTAAGAAGACCTAATAGAAGCTTCCACTTCTAAAAGGATCTTCCTCTAGATTTTTCTTTTGGATAGATAGATTTAGTATAAATAGAAGTAAAGAGTATGAGAAATAGTGTCTTGTATATTATTGTAATGGAGCTCTGCTATGTTGGAGGTTGCCCCCTCGAAGAGGCAAATGAAAATTTCTCTCAGTAATCAAAGTGTTATTTCTAGTTTTATTCTGGTATTATTCTAGTATTATTGTGGTATTGTTCTAGTTATATCATTGTTTCTCTGCCATTTCTAGCTAATTATTTATGTTTTGCATACTATTTTATATCTAGAATACTACAAGTGGTATCAGAGCACCTTCCTCGGTATAAAATTTTGGGTTAGTTTTTTTCAGGGTAGAGATGTAGAGTGGCGACTTAAAAAGTTGGCACGAGGGAAGATCTAGGGTTCAAAGCTTCAACAACACACCAAAAAAACCCTAAATACCGACCCTTTCGGCAACACCTACGAAGCATATGAAGTCTCACCCGAGGTAGAGGTAGGGGTGGTTGCAGGACTCAAGTGTCTACAACCTAGCTGGGACACAAATCTGTGATTACACCACTCTAACAAAGCACTTAGCAGTTAACATTCATCGGTATTTAACCCTTATTCACATTGTAGATCCAAACTCTAATTATAGAACAACACAGTATTCAACTAGATCTAACACATCTAAGCACTTAGCGCATGGAGAGATCAGATCTAGCATTCATTTACATCGCTAGGAACTAAGCTATCATACCAGATTCATCTAAAACTTCATTATTGTACCAACTTAAATCATATGAAAAATATAAAGACCATAATGCACTAAGAAACCATAACATGGGATATACGTGGTTCACCCCAATGTGGGGCTACGTCCACCAACTCTTCTCTTCTTTATTATCTTCTTTCAATATTCCTACATGCACAAAGCCCAAAAACCCTACACTGCATAGGACATGAGATCTGCATGCACTTCACCAGATCCTCCTTCCCCAAGTTAGGTCACAGCACAAAGCCTTCTTACACATTTTTCACACAAGCTTCTTACAATCACTTTCACTTAGCTCTACAAGTCTTAACATGTAGTATGCACAAAGCCTCTAGCTCCACACTAAGCCGATTCCACTAGGTCTCTCTACTTACATCACCTAGATTTCTATTTATGCATTACAAAATGGTAATAAACATGGGTAGCCCTATGGGCCGACATCCCATACCTGTTACATAAACCCTAAACCCAAAATTTCCCTAAAAAGGGGCCGAGATCCTACGATCTCCGCTTTGACTTGCGCTCCACCTTCGACCAACCTATCAAAGTCCCAAAAAGAGTTCAAACATGACCAAGGTTCTTCAAAACTTGGTCAAGGGTCAACATAAAGCTACAAATATATGTTGTTACATGCATAAACCCATGGTAGGGGATTCATACACGCAGGAAATACAAGTGGTACTTAAGCGCACATCTTGTGGCCACCCTTGTAACCCATGTTGGTACCCCTTCGAGTGGTAGCGCATCATACAAAACATGTATATGGATCGGCCTAGATCTCCTAAAACTCTCCATAGATAAATTGATCGATAGTCTGATTGTTATATTTCCATTGAGAACAACACTCGAGAAGAAACTCCCTAGTAAATGGGTAGTCGGGTAGTATGACTTAGGGCACGGTCTAGCCTCCTTAGTTGGTGCCTTGAGATATTGGGATGACTACTATTGTTGGACCTTGCATGTATATCCGAGAGATATAGCACAGGGAAATCCATTTTCTATAGAACCCTTGAATACCCTAACCCTTGGGGAGGAAACAAAAACAGAACATGCAATGTCTATTACTATGCAATTGTGTCTTCTACATTCAAGTTGCGAAATTACTACACATTTCTTCATGTTAAGAATTTGGGCATTTTATCATTATAGTATTCTTCAGGCTAGAGTATAAATCCATAGGAGTAAAAAAATAAAGTATAGTGGTCCCTCCAGCACACTAATTTGGGATCTATTCCATTGGGTTCCTCTCTTTGCCACGATACTAGTGATACCTATCATTTTTTACCATAATTTTTTTTGTGGACCCGACCCTTATCTGATACCATTATTTGGACCCTATCCCATTGGATCCCCCTTTTCTCCCTAATCGCAGTGCTTCCTATCATTTCAAACCCTTCTTCTCAGTGGTCCCACCCAACCCTCCAAACCCCTTTTGTTTCCCCTATACCAATTGTCTGCCCCTTTTTTTCCAAATGGCTACCACAAGAGACCAAGAACTTAGTTCCTTGATTATTAAAAACCACCAGAACAAGGAAGAAATCAAGAATATCACTACCAACATTATCTCAATCAATTTGTCTCCTGATATCCTCAAGGAAAGATGTTCTGACATCGAAGACCTCAAAGGTCTCAAATCCACCTTTGAACACTTCATGAGTCATTTCCAGAAACCTTCCTCTTTCGAACAACCATCTTATCAGGATGAACATTACTCTTCCCATTACCAAGGTCCTCATACTACCCACTTTTCTTGAGACCTCCACCCATTCATAATTGAGGTGAAAATAATTGATGGATCAGATCCTACGAGTTGGGTCACCCAAATGGAACATTATTTCTCTTTGCATGGAATTACTAATGATTTATCCAAGCTTTGTTATGGTGTCCTATATCTAGATCTAGAAAAATGGAAATGGTGTCAATGGTGAAAGATGGCACACCAAGGGTATATTGATTGGACACTGTTTGTGGCCAAAATTTATGACCACTTTGACTCTGAAACCCACCATTTAGGCCATTTTACCAAGTTAAATTAGTTTGGGACAGTGGAATACTTTATTTCTGCATTTGACCGCTTGTCTTTCAGAATGGAGGGCATGTCCAATGTTTTCTTTGCGGAATGCTTTATCAGTGGCCTCAAATATGAAATTTGTTCCCATGTTCTCATGGAACTCCCCCGAACTTGGTTAGAAGCTACTCAACTATTCAAGGAATCCCAACAGATGATCTCCTCCCAAACTCGCAAACCCTCCTTTCCTCCTCTCCCTAAACACACTAATGTTGCTCCTCCTATAACTCCCCTCAAGATCCAGAAATTAACCAGGGATAAAATGGTTGAACACCAACTCAAGGGTCTTTGTTATGATTTTGATGACAAATATTTTCTCGGGCAGACGTGTAAGAAACAAAAGATTTTTATGGTTGTGACTGAGGATATTCTGATGAAGATTTAGTTGTTATGCTGGTGGAGGAAATATGACCATCATCTATCCTCACCCTACCCTATGACACACTCGAATTCAACTCAGTGATTTCACTTAATGCCCTCACTGGCTTCTCTACTCCCCAAACTCTCAAGTTAATTGATTACATCAAAAATCAGAAAGTCATCATCCTTTTGGATAGTGGTAGAACCCATAAATTTATTCATCGTCACATCTCCCAAGAAGTCAATTGTTACATCCATTCCATCAATAATTTTCAAATCATGATTGCTAATGATGGTTCCATGAAATGTGGGGGATGATGTGAAAATTTGTGACTCCAAATTGGTCAGTATCACCTGAAATCCCATATGTTTTCTATAGACATGGGTGGTTGTGACATTGTTCTTGGTGCTGAATGGTTACGCACTCTAGGACCCATTCTCATGGATTTTAAGGACTCAACCATGCAATTCCAACAAGAGGGAAAACAATATAAGTTCTAAGGCATCACAACATGCTCACGGTAGATCATTGGTTCCCATCACATGGAAAAGATCCTCAAAAAAGTTCATTCGAGAATTATAGCCCAACTCCACTCCATTCATGTTGTTGAGACAACCTTTGTGCATCCTGACCTCCAATCTATCCTCTCCCACCACCAAGTTTTTTTTAACACCCCTAAAGCACTTCCCCATTCCCGTGGTGTCCATGATAGTTCCATTCCTCTCATCCAGGGTAGTCTTCCTCCCAATGTTCATCCTTATTGTCATCCCTTTTCCAAAAATAATAAAATTGAGAAAATTGTTCATGAATTACTAGAATCCGGTGTTATCCATCCTAGTACTAGCCCCTATTCTTCCCATGTGGTCATGGTACTCAATAAAGAAGGTACTTGGTGCATGCATCCTGATTTCCGCACCCTCAAAAAATTCACAATCAAAGACAAATTCCCATTCATGTCATTGATGGCCTCTTTGATGAATTGAGTGGTGCTCAGTACTTCACCAAATTGGATCTACACTCCGGATACCACCAGATATGTATGAAATAAGAAGACATTCCTAAGACTATATTTCACACTCATTGATCCGTCAGGATTTTTCGAATGACTTATGGTTGAGTTTTATTTGCATGCATTAGTTAACCATTGAGAAACTTAACGAAAGAACAAGAAAAGAAAATGAATTATACATCCATTAACATATTTTCAGATCTGAAAAACAATGAGAAAACAACAAACCATAATACACAGGTTGATAACGGAGTTCGGCAAAACTTTGCCTACGTCTCCGAGCCTTTTCTCTGTGGGGGAGGCTTTTTTATTTCTTTTCGAAAGCTTAATGGTACATCATTACAATGCCAAATGGCTTCCAGACTGATCTGATCATGTTCGCCCAGATCTCTAGAATCTTGCACAAAAGACGACACGCGAAACGGATGTCCGGAGCTCTCAGAAATCGTCCGACAACATCTCCTCCTCAACGGTCTCCCTGCCTCAAACTGGCTTTGACTTGGCTTTGCCTCAGCATCTCTGCTCTGAATTTCTCTCAAAAGCTGTCCCTTTGGCCTCAAAATGGCTTTGGTTAAATAGTGGGGGAGTTAGTTGTCCATCTCCAACTTCCTTCACGAATTTAGGCTCTAAAAATGCCCAATAACTCCCAAAAATGAGTTAATTACATTAAAAATGAGTTTAATTAACAATAAAACCCAAAAAGTGGTTAAAAATCGACTTTTTAACCATAAATTGGTTAAATTCAGGCTTAAGCCCCTCCGTTGGGCGCGTGCCCCCTTGAACGGTCACATGGGCATCAATATGGCCAAGCGCTAGTTGTAGGCTAAGCGTTGGCCCTCCGATTAGCGCTCTAACACCCAGTCACATTGGCGCATGGACAGAACCGTGGCTAAACATTTTTGTAAACACACAAAATCCGCGCACGTGCCCACATGTGGAAGGTCCTGGTTCTATGGGATTCCCCCGGAAACCACGGGCTAGACCCCAACCCGCATACACTTGCGCCAACTGTTGGTATGGGCATATTAAACGGTTATATGGGGTACGCCGAGGGCTGTGGCTAAGCCCCGGCCGTTTTTCCCGTCGGCCAAACATTAAACGAAATTCAAATACAATATGCGTCGATCCATTTGCAAGCACCACCACGTGGCCTAATGGTCGGAGGCTCGTTGCGAAGACTTTGACGGTGGAGGAGGTCACGGGTTCGATCCCCGGCGACACCAAAAACTTTTGATATAGGCCATATTGGCAAAAACCGGGGTGCCATGTGGTAGCCTGTGATTGGGCCACATGGCACCTTTACATCCACTCGATGAATGCCACGTGTCAACCACCTATTGGTCCAGGTCATCACATGTCGTACGCCCAGTCAGCCTTGCCACGTCAGTGCCACGTCAGAAGTCGTATGATCTAGTCATCCATGCCACATCATCCGCTGACGTCATCCATGCCACGCCATCCGCTGACGTCATCCGTGCCACATCATCCACTGACATCATCCGTGCCACATGTCACCCTTCCAGTGGTGACACGTGTCACTTTAGGATTGGTCCAACTGCACGCCAAAAATGCCAAATCATCCTGACACGTGTCACTGCCAGAGGTTGCGACGTGTCCTGTATGGACCTGCCATGTGTCATCGTACAGACTTGCCACGTGTCCTGTACGGACTGTGCGGACAGGTACAATCAACATCCAAAATTTTTCCTATTTGTCTTGGCGGACAGAATGCGATATCTTCTCCATACGGACTCCATTTGACAAAGTAAATATACCACTGGAATCAGGAAGACGAGATGGACGCAATGGTGTTGGTTTCGTCGAATTCCGAGCACTTTCATTTTTGAGCATTTTTCATGCCCTGACAGGCTTCTGAATCTGATTTTAGATCACTCATGAGGGTCACTATGAATTCTTGGTAATTCCCTTTGAATTCTGTAATGCTCCTTCCACTTTCCAAAGTCTTATGAATCATGTCTTCCATCCTCTTATTCGTCAGTTTGTCTTAGTTTTATTTGATGATATTCTCATCTATATTAAAACTTGGTCATCCCATCTCTCCCATGTGAATCAAGTTCTCCATCAAATCTCTAAGCACCAAATTTTCCTCAAACAATCTAAATGTTCTTTTGGTGCCTCAGAAGTAGAATACCTGGGTCATATTGTCAGAAAGGATGGTGTCTGATTAAATCCTAAGAAAATTGAATCTATGTAAGATTGGCCTCGCCCTAAAACTCTTAAGAGATTGTGTGATTTTATGTGTTCAACGAGCTATTATAGAAAGCTTGTTCGGTATTATGGAAATATTGCATCTCCTCTCACTTCCCTCCTTAAAAATAATGCCTTCACTTGGACTTTAGTTGCGGATCATTCCTTCCAGGCCTTAAAATATGCTATGTGCTCGACCCATATCCTTGCAATCTCAGACTTCACAAATACATTCGTATTGGAATGTGATGCTTTTAGGAAAGGAATTGGGGCTGTCCTCATGCAAGATGGAAGGCCCTTGGACTTCACTACTAAAACCTTTCAGAGAAACATTTGGGCCAATCCACTTATGAAAAGGAAATGTTAGCTATTCTACATGATGTGGATCTTTGGCATCCTTATTTACTAGGTCAGCGATTCCAAATCAAAATTGATCATCGAAGTCTCAAGTATTTCCTGGAACAACGAATTTCATCCTTGGCACAAAAAAAATGGGTGACCAAGCTATTTGGATATGATTATGAGATCATTTACAAGAAGGGCAAGGAAAATGTAGTGGTTGATGCTCTTTCTCGGAAATATGAATATGAAGGGTCCCTTTTCTTCCTCTCCTTCATTGTACTAGATTGGCTCGAAGTTGTTCATTGGGAATCATTGCAAGACCCAAACATTTCTAGCCTACTCCACCAATTGCAACACAATTCTTCAATTTCTCTAGGGTACTTTTGGAATAATGAAGAGCTTCACTACAAAGGTCATTTGTACTTATGCAAGAAATCCCAAATTAAATCCACAGTGCTTTTTGAATTTCATGCCTCACCCACAGTTGCACATTCAGGATTTACCAAAACCTATGAACAGGTCAAATGTTATTTTTTCTGGGAGGGTATGAAAAAGGATGTACACACCTTTGTGGCTGAATGTGAGGTCTGTCAATGCAATAAGGGAGAAAATTTCAAAGCTCCGAGCACACTCTAACCGCTTCCCATTCCCCCTGCTATTTGGTGATATATTTCAATGCAATTCATTGTAGGCTTACCTCAATCGAGAAATAAATCAATCATCATGGTGGTCGTTGATCGTCTCTCCAAATATGCTCATTTTTGTGCTCTTCAACACCCATTCACAGCCACCACAGTGTCTCAAATCTTCATGGATAATATCTTCAAGCTTCATGGAATGCCTAATTCTATTGTCTTTGAAAGAGACCCCACTTTCACCAACAATTTTTCATAAGAATTTTTCAAGCTCCAGGGAACCCAATTGCATCTCAGTGTTTCCTATCACCACCAGACAGATGGTCAAACTAAAGTTGTCAACAAGTGTTTGGAAACATATTTGAGGTGTTTTTCATTTGAGTGGAAAAATAGGTGGTGTTGTGGGGTATTCTACCCTACGGACTAATAAGCTAGGGCTCTAAACTTATACGCAGAAAATGACCCTTAAGACTTAACTTTTGACCTTCTACCCGAATCTGAAACCCCTTTCTTCACATGCATACAAGAGAAGAATAAA
>ML785425.1:22278-50999 GCA_009831015.1 Picea engelmannii
AATTATATTATTCTACCTACATGAGGGGTTAGGGAGGTTAGGTCCCTAAAATATATTCACTTAAGTTCTTAATTACCTTTTTCCACATAGTCACTTAATTCCACTTTCAAGTTATAACATTTCCCTAGTGAAATGACATCAAATGAACATTTTCTCATGTTTCTTCCTGGCTAGAGTCTAAAGGGGATGTTTAGACAACTAATCCATCCTCTCTAGAGTCCTCACTTATAAAGGGACATTACACCCAACATATTGGTCACCCATTTTTGTTTCTCTTTTGAATATAGTCTTTGTTCGAATAATTATTTAAGAATGTCATGATATGTTTTGACCTTTAAGTGCCTACCTATTAGGTAAGGGTGCCATTTCTTCGATGCATGTAGTATTTCCATCATTTACTTCTCATAAATAGGTTTGTGTAAGTATTTTCCCGTGATTGGATGAATTTCAAAAGCAAGGGGCCTTCCTTCTTGAATTAGAACAACACCAATGCCATTTCCAAAGGCATCACATTCCACAATAAAGGTTTTTGTGAATTCTGGTGTGGTAAAGATAAGAGCTTTGCACATTTCCTCTTTAAGTTCTTCAAAATCTTGAGTTGCCTATGAAGTCCATGAAAATGCATCCTTCATAGTTAATGTAGTTAAAGGTGTTGTTATTCTTTCATAGTTTCGAACAAAATTTTGGTAGTAGCCTCTCAAACCCAAAAATCCTCTAAGGTTATTCAATGTTTTGGGAATCAGACAATCCATCATGGATTTAATATTATTAGTGTCTACCTTGAAAAAGTCATGAGATACAATATGAAACAATGATCCATATTATTTTCAGAATGAAATGACAACAAAGATATTACAATGAAACACACACAAATATTGCCAAAAACAGAGAAATACAACAATACATGATTTCTATTAATGAAAGAAATGTGATACTATAAAAATACATAGTGCAAGACTTGCTAGTATGGTCACAGATTTATCTTTGAGAAGAGATGTGACGGATATGCACATTTTCAAGAAGATGAGTACATTGAGGATCTAAAGGATTTTTTTATGATAAACATGAATTCCAAAACATTAGACATTCAAAATCCTAACCCTAGGAGATGAAGCGCCAAAATTCATGTGGGCCCCGTTGAGGTAAGTTAGTACATAAACTTATTGGGGTCTTAAAGTTTGCATACAATCTCCATTTTAGGCATGTGATAGCCCGTTGGAAAGGTATTTTCAAGAAATACAAATTATTTCCTCAAACTTTGACTTTTTCTACAATTTGACTATGGCAAGCCAAGAAAACATTGTTAGAGCCCCAAAACGACCTTGGAAGTAAATAAAGATGTACTAACATGAAAAATTCCAAAATAAGATAGCTGGAATAGTTGGGAGGAAACCATTATCCACTTGGATGTTGTGTAGGGCTTTAGGATAGCCCCAAAAATGTACAACCCACAATTACAAAGAAATGTCCCCATTACAAAGAAATGTGTTGAACTGAAAAATTGTCAAGATGAGCTAGTTGGAATTTGGAACATGTGGGTGGCCACAAATATCCACCTAGATTAGTCCTCCCCATTAGGAAGAAATGGTATCCATTGTTTTGAGCGTCCGAGGAAGACAAAAAATTGATTTTTGAATATGAATCTTGGTGAGTTGCATTCCTTGCTGGAGAAGTTGTGATGCTTGGTTTGTGGAAGGTTGTCATGAACCTGTTGCTGGTGGGGTTGAATCTATTCCAACAACCTGTAGTCTATGGGATTGATGAGGCATTTTGTAGGCACCATCATAGGTGAAGAAAAAATATCGTCTTTCCCTTATGCAATCCGCTTCTATTGGATAGAAGGTGTTGAGGCTACAATGGTTGTAGTGGCCTTTTGTGCATCCTTTGAACAAGCTATGAAGGGGATGAATTTTACAGTATGAGAGATTACCTTGTGGCACTCTTGTGGTGGAGCATTAGTCGAGAATACCTATGGTATCCTGTAGAGATGACCCCCCCAGAGTAATAATGACACTGCAGGGTTGAGACTCATAAACAACATGACATTTACACATATATGGTTGTCCCAAAAAAACATCACATACATCAAGGGGGGAAACATCACACACTATCTCATCCTTGAAGGGTTGGATGACATAGGATAGGGGGTATTACTAGCTAACACAAATATCTCATCACGGGTATGGTTTTGTTGACAACCCCAACTATTTGATGACCTCAATTGAGATGAGGTTCTTCTGTCTTCCACTATAAAAAATGAAATGCAACGAGGTCCCCTTCACCAACATCTATGAATGGAAGAGGAACTCCCCCTCTTCAATATTTACTATATCTTTTGGTTGAACTGTTGTGGTCGTGACAATAGAAGTGGGGTCTGGGTCGATGATCTATCTTTTTTCATTATTTTCTGGACCAAATTCTGAATCAGGGTTCGTCTCCTTGACTTTCACCTTGGCCACCAATGACTATTTTGAGCGACATTCATTGGTGTTGTGCCAGGGGATTTTGTGGAAGTTGCACCACTTCCTAGTGTCATTCTTCATCTTTCCTTTACCCTTATTTTCCTATGTCTTGGGATAGTTGTTAGGAGGATATTGGTTAGGGTTGTCTTTATCATTCTTTGGTTGTTGCGGATTTGAAGACCTAAACTCCCATTTCTTCTGGTTCCTAAATTGATACTCGATTTTGACATCATATCGATAGGCAACTCCCGATGATGAGATGTTTAGGAAATCCATTTCAGTTTGGATGTACCTATGTAGAGCCCCATGGTATTTTAGAACCAGATGTCACTCGAAGTCTTTGATACCCATCTTGGTGTGCAAGGTATGGAAAGTATTTGTGAACTTTGACACTATTTGGCTCTTCTTTTTCCGCAGTGTGGTCCATATCATGTATTGGTCTACATAGTTATCAATAGGGTAATATTGTTCCTTGACCGCATCCACAAAAAAATCCCAAGTGGGATCAGCCCCATATATTCTATATTCCTCTATGGATATTTTATCCTAGTAAGTTTCCCACCAATGTTTGACATGGGAGAGATCCTTGAGGAGTGTGAAGGTGATCTTTTCACTATCGTAAAAATTGTGAATAGAGAAATAACCTTCTAGGAGATTTAACCATTTTTATAAGGCATCCACATCTATCTCACCTTCAAATATGGGAATATAAAAATTAACCCGTGCCTTGAAGGGAGAAGTTCCTCCAAAGTGGTTTCTTGATGAAGATGCACTTGTTTCTATCGGAAGGCATTGAAAGATGTAGGAAAAATTATCCATCGTCTCGTCCCTCTATTGCATGATACCTTGCTCAAGAAACAGGATAATACAATCTTTTTCTCTGTTGTTTTTATTTTATTCCATCATGGAGGGTTTCTTGGGCATGCAAGAGTGATTGTCCTAAAGAGAGACAAGATTGAGAGACAACTTGCTATATTCAGACCTTGTTGAGGACATGCACTGAATAACGATCAAGAGTAGCCCGCTTTGATACCACTAATTCAGATTATTTTTGGAAAAAAATTAAAGCATAGATATTACTATCAAATACACATACATTTTGCCAGAAATAGAGAAATACAACAATACATGATTTCTATTAATGAAATAAATGTACAGAGACTGTAAAAATATAGAGTGCAAGACTCGCTAGAATGGTGGTAGCTTTATCTCTAAGAAGAGATGTGACGACTATGCTCATTCGCAAGACGATGAGTACAATGAGGCTCTGAAGGCCTTTTTATGATAAACATGAATGCCAAAACCTTAGACATCCAAAAACCTAACCCTAGGAGATGAAGCACCAAAAGTCATGTGGGCCCTCTTGGGGTAAGTTAGTACATCAACTTCCAGGGGTCGTAATTTTTGCATACGATCTCCGTTTTAGGCATGTGATAGCCCGTTGGAAAGGTATTTTTGAGAAATATGCATGGTTCCAGTAGACTCTAACTTTGGCTACATTTTCAGTATGAAAATCCAAGAAAACATTGTTTAGGGCCCCAAAATAGCCCTGGAAGTACATAAATATGTACTAACATGAACAATTCCAAAATAAGCCAGTTGGAATAGATGGGAGGCCACCATTATCCACCTAGGTGTTGTGTAGGGATTCAGGACAACCCTAGAAGTTCAGAACCCACAATTACAAATAAATTTTCCCATTACATAGAAATGTGCTAAACTTAAAACTATCAAGATGAGCCAGTTGGAATTTGGAACAAGTGGGTGGCCACCAATATCCACCTGGATCACCAAAATACTCTACCTCATTCACCCTAAAGAAACTTTTGGATGCTTTGGTATATAGATATTTATCCCTTAGTATTTGTAGCACCCTTTCAACATGTCGAACATGATCTTCCCAAGACTTGCTATAGATTACTATATCATCAAAAATACTAACACAAATTTTCGAAGGAAGGGCTTGAAAATGGAATTCATCAACCCTTGGAATGTGGAAGGTGAATTCTTAAGGCCAAAAGGCATAACCAAAAATTCATAACGACCTTCACAAGCTCTAAATGTTATTTTTGGGATATCCTCTTCCTTCATTATATTCTGCTGATACCTTCAATGAAGATCCAATTTTGTGAAGTAGAGTTTCTCCGTGTAGTTCATATAAAAATTCATCAATGACAGGAATGGGAAACTTATCTTTAATGGTGATCTTGTTGAGGTCTATATAATATGGAGACATATATCATGAGCCCGCTTTCTTGAGTACCATTACCACTGGTGCAAATTAATAACTTCGGCTCGGTATAATAATGTCATCCTCTAACATTTCTTCAACCATATGCTCAATTTCACTCTCTGGGAATAAGGGTGTATGTAAGGCCTGATTTTAGGAGGAACACTCCCATGAATTAAGTGAATAGCATGAGCATGATCGCGAGTGGGTGAAATACCTTTGGGAATATCTTCAAATAATTTGGAATTCTTATCAATGATCCCTTGGAGATGTAGGGGAATATAAGGCTTAGATGTTTTAACATCTAGTGAGCATATTTGTACAATTACACCTTGATACCTTTTTTTCAATAATTGTGTCACTCCATTAGAGCTTAAGAAATTAATAGGTTTCTCTGTGATACCCCTTAAGTCAAAATCCTTTCCTTCCAATGAAAATTCCATGAAAAGTTCTTGAAAATTAAAATCCACTATTCCCAATGATTGTAACCATTGGACCCCTAGTACAACATCAACAACACCCATGGGTATAGAAATCATTGGACTATTCATTACATATTCCCCCATATTAAGATTGATCTTATGGAATTTTCCTGGGCAATTGATAGTTCCTCCATTTGCAATCATTACTTGAAACTCTGATGCTGGATATATAAAGCAATTGTGAGCTTTGGATAATTTACAGTGAATGAAATTATGAGTACTACAATAATCTATTAACACTATTACCTTTTTATTTTTGATATATCCTTCGATCTTGAGGGTTTGAGGACTACTAATTCTAGCCAATGCATGACATGATATGGTGGGATTCATATCTTTAGAAAAAATCTCTTCTATATCCTGATATTGAGATGGTTCTTGTTCTTGTTCATGTTCTTCTTCCTCTTCACAATCTATGTAGAATAATTTATTCTCACCACACTTATGTCCCTTACTATACTTTCTATCACAATTAAATCATAAACCTTTTTCTTTTCTTTTCTCCAATTTTGATGTGTCAACCTTGTAGGTTGAGGTGGTTTAGAAGAAGGAACATTATTCTCTCGATAGATGTTAGAGGTGGTCCTTCTAGTAGCCATAGCTAAATTTTTACTTTCAACATTTCTCGCCACCTTGAATGAATTCTCCAATGATTTGAGTTCCCAAAGGAGAACCTCATGTTGAATGTTATCCTTTAAAGTTCCTATGAAGACATCAATCATGTGCTCATCTGGAATATCCATTACCTTTATATTCAATCTTTGAAAGTGCTCAATGTGCTTCACAACTGAACCCTTTTGCTTGATATTTATCAATTGATTGAAGAAGGTATTTCTCCTTGTATCCTCATATTGTGCCATCATTTATTCCTTGAAAAGTGTCCAAGTGACAAGTGATTTGTGAGAACAAAGCCATCAATACCACACAAACTAATTATATGATCGGGAAAATATTTTGCGATAGTTGAGAAAACTAAAAATTATAATGCCCCATCCCTTAAGAGGTACTTAGGGGGTCAGGTCTATTACAAAGTGGTAAGGGATATGCCTCTAGGAATGATTGCATAGGTGGTAGTGGCTGTGTCAGATGGAATGAGTGATGAGGTTCCACATGGTAGTGAGGTGGACTTTAATAAAAAATATATAGAAAATTTGAGAGGCCATAACTTTTGATCTTGAACTTGGATTTGAGCATGGTTATAGTCATTGGAAATCCCTTGACGAGTAGAGGATGATGGTATGCTTGGGATAATATTTTGAGATAGTTGAGAAAAATGAAAAATTCTAATTCGCCATCCCTTAAGAGATACTTAGGGCATCATGTATATTACAAAGTGGTATCATAGCAGGCTACAACTCTCGACTTGGATGGGCCAGAAAAAAATCATAAAGACTAGTATATCAAGGTTAAGGATAGTTTGTTAGAAAGAGTTTCCCTATGTTAAAGGCTTATTTATTATCTACAATAAAATTCTTGAGAAGAAGGACTGTATGTTGAAATTTTTTCTTAGAATTTCCTACAACAAAAAAGTTGCATGTTGATCTATAGCATAAGAATTATAATTTGTTCCTTCCTGGAATGATAAATACTCCCACCTGATTGGGAATATATTGACGGGAAATGATAGAAATATTTAAATAAGAGTGGTAGAATGATAGAGATATGTCGTAAGGAAATATGAGTCCAATATGGATGAGTTGAATTGTTTTATATAAGTGCAATGTTGTCTATCTGTTTGGGTAGGAAGAACATCTTATATTTGTAAATGACTAAAATGGCAGAATCCTATTAAGGGTGTCTTAATATCAAAGAACATGTGAAGTAGTGATTGTAATGTTTACTCTGAGTATGGGTAGTTTGAGCCTCTAACATTTATGATAGTTGTTTACATGAGGGCCGATACACTTATGGAAAAATTACTTGGGAATAAAGGAATTGCGTATAGAATTGATAGAATCCTTGGAAATACTAATAAAATACTAAACCATGTATGTATAATTCCTCATGTTCAGAGGAATGATTAAAGATTTTAAGGTCAATTTACTTGACCTCTATGGGATGGAAATTTGTACCTAAAATAATCTTGTTAAGTGAAATCAAAGAAATAATCCTTTTGGGACCATTTCTAATCATCAAAGGAGGTAGAGTGATATGGGCATATGAGCAAATTTATAAGCTTGTAGTTGTATTAAGAAATGTATATTCTGATTAAACTAAAGGCATGCCTATGCATGCAAATGCAAGATGAGACAACTGGAATATAGATGCATTGTAGGCATGAGTAAAATGATTGATGCACAAGTATATGCTAGAATTCATATGATAATGAGTAAGAATGTATGTAACATGCAAAAAAACCTAGTATAACCTGTGATGGGTTCTAAAGTATGGTCTATTGATGGGAAATTTAACTAACGACAAATTGATATTAGGAGGGAATTTAGAAACATAAATAAAAAGTCCAACAATGATGTTTTCATATAATCCTATGATATTAAAATATGTAATAGATCAATGAAGGAGTTGATCCATAATATGGTTAAGGGAGTGCTTTGAAATTCCCAAAAGGATGCTAGAGCAGACAACATCCAGAGAAGGATGATATCCATATAGTAGGGCTTAATGTACTAATCAAAATTTATGAGAGGAACAAAATGAATAACATATTGAATACCATAACAAAAAGATATGGAGAAAAACAACATATATCTAGTGAACAATAACTTCTATTGAATAATTAAAATAATTTGAAACTGTAAAACTACAGGACTAAAACAACTTTCTCGAATGGTGGTATCTATCTCTAAGAAGAGATGTGGCTTATATGTGCATCCATTTGAGAAGAATGATTATAATGAGGCTCCAAATTCCTTTTTAACATTACTTACAAATGCCAAAACCCTAGACCTCCAAAACCTAACCCTAGGAGATGAAATGAAAAATTTTATGTGGGCCCTGATGGGTAAATTGGTACCTCAACTTCATGGGTTCTTACTTTTGCATACAACCTATGTTTTAGGCATGTGATATCTTGTTGGAAAGGTATTTTCGAGAAATCCACATTCTTCCACCAAAAGCCGACTCTCTCTACAGTTTGACTATGGAAAGCCAAAAAAACATTGTTTAGGTCCCCGGACCCCAAAATGGCCTTGGAATTACAAACATATGTAATGACATGAAAACTTCCAAAATAAGCTAGTTGGAATATATGGGAGGCCACCAATATCCACCTGGATGTTTTATAGGGCTTCAAGATATCCCTAGAAGTGTAGAACCCACAATTACAAAGAAATGTCATCATTACAAAGAAACATGTTGAACTAAAAACTGTCAATATGATCTAGTTGGAATAGGTGGGAGACCACTAATATCCACATGGATCACTCCTCCGCCTTAGGAATTATTGGTCTCTGTTGCATTGAGATCCCCCATAAGGTGAGGAAACTTCTACTAAATTTGGCCCCGGGTGAGCCACTTTCCCTGGTGCAAGAGTTTCCCTACCTTAACAACCCAATAAAGATGGATCCTCTGATGGCAACTTCCCTTGAACTATGTGTCCACTATCTAATCAGTTGATGCCTATTCCATGTATTCAGGGTTGAGCTCAATTGGTTTCAATTATTCTCCAATCTCTGAGGTGTCCAATAATGGTGGAAAATATTGTCGAAGGAAGTCCACACTAAACACTGGGTGAAAACCAAGGAAGGGTGGAGTGTTGAGATCAACAGAATTTCTACGCAGAGCCTTAGTGATAGTATAATTCCCATAGTGAAGTGGGCGGAACTTCTGATGCGGCCCTGTAAGGTTCTCTTTCTACAATGGTAACCATAACTTGTCTCCCACCTGAAACTGGTGTGGTAGCCGGTGTTGATCATGGCACTGCTTGTACTTAGCATTGGCTTTATTCAAAATCTCATGGACCTGTTGGTGGATGTGCTGAATCCATTCAATGAATATGTTGGATTTTTCGGCCTCCGAATGAACATGGGAAGGTTCTTTTTTTGTGTTTGCAAGAGGTATGGAAACATCAATGGGACCCAAGGGTTGGAATCCTAGCCCCACCTAAAAAGGGCTATGGTCGATGGAGCTATGGAGAGCCTTGTTGTAGCTGTGTTGAAAATATGGAAGACTCTCATCCCATATATGTGGATGCTTAGATTTTTACATGTGCAGGATGTGCACAGTCATCCGATTGATGACCTTTGTCTGGCCATTGATTTGGGGGTGGAAAGAAGTGGATTTAGTGGGCTTGGTGTCCAACAGTGACCAAAGACTTGACCATATTTTTTTGAGGGACCTGGTATCTCGATCTGAGGTGATGGTCGCTGGTATCCCAAAGTGGACCCATTCCCGTTTGAAGAAGATATTGGCAGTATTTGTCATTGCGATGCTCTTCTTCCAGGTTGTGATAATGACCATCTTTGAAAATCGATCAACCACTACAAATACACAATCATTGTCATTCTTGGTGGATGGAAGTTTAGACATGTAATCTATCGAGATGGATTCCAAAGGCTGCTCAGGAGTAGGAAGAGGGGTGTATAATCCTTGCTTCTTGATGACGGGATTGAGGATGGAACATGAAGTGCAAGATATGATATACCTGTTGACGTCTTGTCAAACTTTTGGCCAATATAAATGTTTTTGTAGAAAGACCATAGTTTTCTCCATGCCAAAATGTCCTGAGATTTGATGTAGTCAGCCTCCCAAATTATCTTTGCACGCTCTCTTATGGGAGCATAGAGGTGATCCAGATGGAATAACAGTCCATCCTAGATGTGAAAATAGATGAAATTCACACTTGTACCCAAGAGCTAATAGGTGATGGTGAAGTGAGGGTCACACTGATAAAGTTGGGGCCACTCAGATGCCTCATGTCCATAGGAATGGAGCACTGTGGTTAGTGCAACAACAGGAGGGTGTATGAGGCAATCAAAGAAATGATTTATTCTCCTAGTTTTATACTTGATGTTGAGATGGAACTATTGTAGGTATGTGGACCACTTTTGATGGCGGTCATTTTGCAACTTCCCTTGTGTCTCTATGAACTGCAGAGGCTTGTGATTAATGTGGATGATTGTCTTCTTTCCTAGAATGTAATTTTTCCATTGATGAAAAGATTACACAATGGAATACATTTCTTTGTCATAGGTGGGGTATTTATGGAAAGTATTTGATAGTGTCTCACTATGGTATGCTACTGGATGACCATGGTGAGTGAGAAATAAACCTACAACATAGTCAAAGGCATCAGTCTCAATCTCGAACGGTTGTTGCAAATTGGGTAAGGAAAGTACTAGAGATGAGCACAAGTGGTTCCTGAGATCATCAAATGCTTGTTCTTGTGCCTTCCCCCATGCAAAATTTTCCTTGCCACCGTGCTTGGTTACTTGGCTGAGGGCCCATGCAATATGGGAGAATCTCAACATGAACCTTCAATAGAAGTTAGCAAGTCCCAAGAAGCTTCGAATCTTGGTTAGTGTGGTCGGGGATGGCTAGTCATGAATGACTTGGATATTAGCTGGATCCACATGTACCCCATGCTCATCAACAATGTAGCCCAAGTATTGGACCTTATTCATGCAAAAGGATCGTTTTTCCAAGTTGGCATATATCTTGTGCCACCGTAGAGTGCCCAAAAACTGTTGAATATGTTGCATGTGCTCCTCCCAAGTTCTACTGAATATGAGGATGTCATCCAGATATACCACCACAAAAGAGTTGGTGAAGCATCTCAATACATCATTCATCAATCTCATGAAAGTTCTTGGTGCATTTGTTAAGCCAAAGGGCATGACCATCCATTCAAAGAGACCCTCTTTATATTTGAAAGTTGTCTTCCGTACATTGGTTGGTTCGATGGGAACCTAGTAGTAGCCATATTTTAGGTCAATCTTGATCAAGAACTTTCCCCCCTTGAGTTGGTCAAGAAGGTCATCAATTTGGGGAATTGGGTATTGGTTCTTGACTATGATTTTGTTTAATGATCTATAATCAATGTAGAGCTGCCAGGTCCAGTCATTCTTCTGCACCAACATAATTGGGCTTCCATGAGGGGAGGAGTTGGGTCGGATGTGCCCCTTTTTAAGTTTCTCTTGGATCTGGAGATTGATTTCATCATTTTCCATCAGTGAGTGATGATATACTGGTCCATTAGGTAGTGGTGCATTGGGGGTTAGATCAATTGGATTCTTGAATTTCTAGTGCATCAATATCCCAGTGGGTAAGGAGAATATGTCTCAGTATGCTTTTATGATCTCGTCCACTTGCTTCTACTACAAATAGAGGATTTATGTAGAGGTCACAGATGTGGCGATGACCTTCTTCTAACTGCTAGAATGGATAAAAAAGAAGACGAACTTCTTGGTCTGTGAAATGATCTTACTGCATTGCTTAACAGAGATTAAAGAAATAGTGATAGGCAACACTACCTATGGTATCCTGTACAATTTTCTACACAAAGTAATAATAACACTATGGGGTATAGACTCATACATGACATGTCATTTCCACAAATATGAGTGGCCTAAAATAACATCACAAACTTCAAGGGGAGCGATATCACACAATACCTCATCTTTGAAGGGCTTGATGTTGTATGACAGATGACATTGTTGGTTGATGCAAAGATCTCGTCCTTGGTGAAGTCAACCGATTTTGTAGGGTTGTGGGTGTGATGTTATCGGAAGGTCCAACCACTTAATGACCTCTTCTGAGATTAGATTCTTTTGATTGTCGCTATCGATAATGAAATGTAGAAGAGTCCCCTTTACCCACATCTATGAGTGAAAAAGGTGTTCCCCTACCTTTGTTTCTTATGGTTTTCTTGGTTGGATTTTGGTGGTAGTGATAGTGGCATTGGGTTGGACATCGATGATCCACTTCCCACTTTCTGGATTTGATTCGAAGTCAGAATCTACCTCTGACTCGGAAGAAGCTTCTAGCTTGGCCACTAGTGACTGATTGGAGCGACATTATTCAATGTTGTGCCAAGGGATTTTATGGTATTCACACTAGTTTCTTGTGTCCTTCTTCGAATTCTCATTACCCTTCTTGGGTTACGTCTTGGACTGGTTGTCCTGAGAGTGGCCATATTTTATCTATTCCTTGTTTGGTGGGTTGGGACCACCTTTTCCCTTCTTCGGTTGTGAGGAATTTGAAGATCCAAACTCTCTCCTCTTCTTCTTAAATGTTTTCTTGATCTTGACAACATATCTATAGGCCACACCTAATGATGTGATGTCTAGAAGCTCCATTTATGTTTGAATGTATCTGTGAAAGAAACCATGATATTTGAGCATCATATGTTGTTCAAAGTCTTTGATACCCAATTTTGTGCACAGAGTATGGAAAATATTGGTGAAATATGGTATTGTCTGGCCCCTTTCTTGACGCAACAAAATCCATCTTGTGTACTGGTCCTTGTAGCTTCCAATAGGGTAGTATTGTTGTTTAATGGAATCCTTGAAGGAATCCCAGGTGGGGCGACTGAAAATATTGTAGATTCCTCTTTGGCCCTTTTCTTAGAGTACGTATCCCACCAGTCCTTAACATGGTGGACGACCTTGAGGAGTGAAAAAGTAATATTTTCCCTATCGGTAAAATTGTGGACTGAAAAAAACCCTTCAAGCAAATTCATCCATTTATGTACAACATATGCATCTATCAGTCCTTCAAATAATAAAATATCAAAATTTACTTGTAACATGAAGGGGGTTGCGTGGCCGCTTCATGAATATATGTCTCTTGTGGGAAGCCACTAAAGGATCTATGCAAAGTTGTCCATCATCTCGTTCCTTTGTTGTGCAAGGGATTCCTAGATATTTTTTTTTAAAGGACATCATGCTCCATCATATTTCTTCTCATCCCCCATTATTTGTGGTCGAGTTTGACACAAATGATCTTGCAAAGGATCCACTAGTTCGAGTCCCAACTTCTTGTACCCAGACCTTGTCAGGGACATGCACAAAGAAAAACAAATGAAGAGTGAACCGCTATGATAACACTGATATGGATATATGAGAGGAATGAAATGAATAATAGATTGAATACCATAACACAGAGATACAAAGAAAAAAAACATATATCGAGTGAACAATAACTTCTATTGAATAAATAAAATAGGTTGAAACTTTAAAACTACAGAACTTAAACAACTTGTTGAAATGGTGGTAGCTATCTATGAGAAGAGATGTGGGTGTTGCATGCATCCCTCTAAGAAGAATGATTACAATGAGGTTCTAGAGACATTTTTAACATTACTCATGAATTCCAAAACCCTAGACATCCAAAAACCTAACCCTAGGAGATGAAACACCAAAAGTTATGTGTGCCGCAATGGATAAGTTGGTACCTCAACTTACGAGGGTTGTAACTTTTCCACACAAAATTCGTTTTAGGCATGCGATAGCCTGTTGGAAAAGTCTTTTAGAGAGATGCACATTATTCCATCAAAATTTAACTCAATCTACAATTTGACTATGGAAAGACAAAAAAAACACTATTTAGGGCCCCAAAACAGCTCTAGAATTACAAAAATATGTACTGACATGAAAAATTCCAAAATAAGCTAGTTGGAATAGGTGGGCAACCACCAATATCCACCTGGATTTTATGTAGGGATTCAGGACAACCTTGGAAATGCAGAACCCACAATTACAAAGAAATGTTATCATTACAAAGAAATGTGTTGAACTAAAAATTGTCAAGATGAGCCAATTGGAATAGGTGGGTGGCCACCAATATCCACCCGGATCATGTACTCAAGTAATTGTGGAAGGGAATTAGGCAAGGGTTCTATTGATAAAGGTATGTTGACCAAAAAATACTAGGCATGAAAAGAGAGATTGGGAGTGGTTATCTTATTGCCTTGGGTAATGTTGTAACTACCCATCTGAATTCTAATTTGTGGAATACTTTTGTAATATCAAAGGGAAAGAGTGGCCCTTTCTAGATGTTTCGATGTAGAGAGGGAAACATCATTATGAATTATGAATCAAAGAATAGTCATGTGATTGAATGTAATTTCTCACTAAAAAATATCAATGTGTATGGATGACATAGAAAAATGTGAAAACAATAAATTTGCATGTTGACAATCGATATGTGTATATATGTATCTGATTGAGTGTTTTATCACACAAAGCAATAGGAATGTAGGCGAGTAGGCTGGTGTAGTCTACAACAGTTGAGATCCCCTATGCAGTTCGATGTGGCGTTATCTCCAAGTGCAGTTGGAAGGACTCCAAGGTTGGAATGCAGGTAAAATTTTGGTGGGGGCACTGAAGTAGCCGGTGCACCCAGATCTCATGCCCCATTTAGATCAATGACCTAAAATCATTTTGGGGCCGCAACATGCTTGGGAACTAAAAATATTTAAGTGGGCTGAAATCCTAACTATGGTTTCGCGGGGAGGCTATGTGGTGGAAGAGGGTGCGTTTCAGGCCTGAAAGAGGTGTGGGCCTAAACCACTTCCCACGGCCCTGAAACACACATGCACATATGATGCCTTATCCAATAGCGATAGGTGGCTTCCCGATAGTCGTCCCACCGTGCTCCAATCCTGAGAGGAATTCAACCAATAAGAAAAGTATGACTTTTGCATCCCGAATCCATCTTATTATTTAGTGCCCAATCCAGGAGTGATACATGGTCTCCCCCTAGTCATCAATTTTCTTCTCTGATCCTGAGATGGATTCAATTAATGAGCAAGGACTGGTAGCTGAAAAATCATCTCAGTCCATAAATGTAAAGTTTGGAAGCTATGGCCGAGGGGGCAGGACTGTCATCATGAGGTAAAACAATGGATGGTGTTTCCTGTAGGCCCATACCGAACCTGGTTTGCGTTTGACAAGAGGAAAGATGCACAGTCTGACATAAGGTTGCATAAACGTAAATCTTTGAATGGGATTTCCATATCACACTCTTGGAAGTTTTGGGCTGATATTAGTATAAATAGATCAGTTCAATATTTTTTTAAGGTCGTCGATTGGTTAACCATAGCTCCCTACTATGTAATTTTTGATGGCATAACTGTTCTCTGGTTATGTATCAGAATTGAGACTTTCGAATTAATTGAATTCAACTTATTTCATGTTCTTGTGTAAAATGTGTTGAAACACCCATGCATGGAGGATCTAGTCGAGGGTTGTGGTTGTATTGTAATGTAGGTTTGATTATAATGTTGTTGTGACCTGTTCCAGTACTTTTCCTTTGTTATCTTATTTCCCCTTATGATGAAATGCTCGTGCATGGAGGATCCATACGAGTTGTTGTAGTCGCATGGTAATGGAGGTTTGATTATTACGATGTTGTGACATATTTCAGTGTCTAAAACTTAACCTCAAGAGTTCTCTTGTGCCTGAGTTTTTCTTCACCAAGATTCTTGAAGGTTGGAGGCCCATGGTAGACCTGTCCACATTTCTCAGTAAGTCTTCCCTCTGCTCACCTTTAAATCTAAACCACTCACTGAAGTTAATGAGGAACTCATTTCTCTATGCATTGCTTGTCCAATTTCCGCGTTAAAACATTCTTGTATTGAGTTTTTTCCATTTGAGCTCCACTCATAAACAAACCGTTGGCATATTTATAGGCAGGTGTGCTTGTCATTGATGGCAATATTAGAGTATGCAGCGATAGCAAAATAGGGACAACGTAAGCTTACAAGAGATAGTGAAGAGGTGCATGAAGAGTGCAAGAGTGTGCTTGTTTATTTGATGGTAAACAAGCAGGCAAGGAAGATCAACAACACAGGGATAATTGCATGGAAAGATCAAAAGCGTAAACTCCTTTTCAGAGTTTTGGATACCGAGAGATTGAGAAGTCAATATTTGAGACTCTTCAACACAGGAGTCCCGGAGTTGCGAAATCCAGAATCCCGAAATACCGAAATAGGTACATAAACAAAGAGTTTCATAGGCTAGGAATCAACTCCATTTCGGAGTTTTGGATACCGAGAGATTGAGAAGTCAAGATTCGAGACTCTTCAACACAGGACTCCCAGAGTTTTGAAATCCGGAATCCTAAAAAAGGCACATAAACAAAGAATTTCGCAGACTGAGAAATAACTCCATTTCAGAGTTTCAGATACCGGGAGTTTGAAGAGTCAAGACTCTTCATCATCGGGAGTCTCGAAATCACGAAATGTGAAACGCTAAAATCTCGGAAGAAGGAGGAAAGTTTTGGATACCGGGAGTTGGAAGAGTCAAGACTCTTCATCATCAGGAGTCCCGAAATCGTGAAATGCGAAACGCCAAAATCCTGAAAGTAGGAGGACAGTTTCGGATACCGGGAGATGGAGGAATAAAGACCTGAGACTCTTCATCATAGAAGTCCCAAAGTGCCAAAACGCGAAATTGCAAAATGTAGTTTTTGAATAAGGTTATGGTCACAGTTAGTGGTCACATTGTCAAAGAGCTGTAGAGAAGATCTCGAATAGCTAAGCTCCTTTTTTTAGAGTTTCGGTAATTGCGACTTGGAGAGTTGAGATGCCTCGCAACAGGAAGTCGTGAAACCCGATGTCGTGAAATTCAAAATCACAAAATGTCAAAGAATCCATTTTGGAGTTTCGGATACTGGGAGCTGGAGGATTCAAGAGTCAAGACTCTTCATCACAGGAGTCCCGAATTCACAAAAACCGAAGTCGTGAAATGCAAAATTGCAAAATGTCAAAGACTCCATACCAGAGGTTCGGATACCAGGAGTTGGAGATGTCAAGTAATCTCATGACAAGAATCCCAAAGTTGCGAAGTGAGAAAAGATGAAAAGTTGATCTGACTCCATTTCGGAGTTTCGCAGACCGAGAGGTGGAGTTGTCAATAAATGTCACATCAAGAATGCCGAAAACGCAATGTGCGGAACCACAAAGAGATCTGGACCATCGAATCATCAAGAGTGTTGACCGTTGATCCGAATCCATTTCGAAGGTTCAGATATTGAGAGTTGGAAGAGTCAAGAGTTGAGACTCTTCATCAAAGGAGTCTTGAAGTTCTGAAATGTGAAATGCCGAAATGCGAATTAAACGCAAGATCCTACGGATCCAATCCAACAGTGCAGGTGAATTTAAGTATGATCAAAAAGCTACTATGGCACTTCAGATTGTAACTACTAGAAATGATTGATGGTTTTTTCCAGAGGAATCAAACAGGCTTCAGTGTGATCGCTAGAGAATATGAAGAGGCTCGAGGCATCTTCCAGTGGAATGAAGATTATTCTTAGAGGTGGTTGATAGGTGGAAGAGTGTTGAAGCCTATAACTGCAACAAAGAGGATTAGCTCAACTTTGATAGAGAAGGTGAAGGGTCTCAACTTCTAGACAGGCTAAGAAATCTTGGCTGAACACCCAGTGATGATGGACACATGGATCTAACTTCCAGAGAAGCTGAAGAGTCGCAATTATGATCAGGTAGAGCACTCGACATGGAGAGAGCATGCAGAAGCATGGAGAGATAGCATGCACAAGTGGCACAGAGACTATAATTATGAAGAACAGAGAAGAGAGGGGTTGCTGTTGTTGTGAGGGATTTAGGAGTGTAGAAGGAGGAGTGTGTAGTAGCTGAAATACAAAGAAGAGGAATGGTGCATTGAATGGACATGGCGCATAGAGAATAAAAGGCAGAAGCACAGAAAGCGCAAGGCATGTGTGCAACAAGATAGTGAGACACTAAAGGAAGGCTGAGGTTCTATGGTAGAGAAAAATAGAAGATCAAAAATTGTAAGAAGATGCAGACAGAGAGACACTGATACAGGAGAACATAGTAGCATAGTAGAACAGTGCTAAGCCTGGTAAGCCAATGATAAATATTGTATCACTGTGATAAATTTATAGATAGAAAAATTTATATATTAGGGTGGTTGGGAGGTGCTAGGGAGGATTGTTTTCCTCAGAGGTTAAAGTGGGTTCTTGAACACAGGGAGTTGTAGCTTCCATATAGTTGCAGCCAGAAAAACCAGGGTGTCAGGGTGGTGCAAGGGATAACTCTTGTTCTCTGTTATACAGGTTGGTACCTGTGTGACTGGAAGTTGGTGCTTCCATCCAGTTGGTGCTGGAACACTTAGGGACTTGGTGCTTCCTTTTAATGGGTGCTAGAGAAAGTAGGGAGTTGGTGCTTCCTTCTAGTAGGTGCTAGAGAAAACAGAGAGTTGGTGCTCTCAACAAGTTGCATCTTGCAATACAGAGGTTGCAGCCTCACAATGAGTTGGAGCTCATATGTATGATAATGTACAGAATGTAAAGATTACTTATCATATAAATAAGAATAGGTTTTTACCCTTTATGGGTTTCCTTAGGAAATATCTGTCTCTGCATATTACATATGTGATAATGATGTTGAATGTTCTATTGCTTACTTCTCTACATTATTGTGATTTTCATTAAAGTGCTCTGCAAAGAATTTTAAAATAAGCATAATTGTTTAAGCATGGTAACAACTGATTCACCCCCCCTCTCAGTTGTCCAACAATTGGTATCAGAGTCGGCCCCTTTTATCTAAGGGTAGATCCTAGAGCTTAAACATGTCAATCCATGAAGGAAATTCAACCAATAAGGCCCCTCTATTCAATGGAACAAACTTTGCCTTCTAGAAAGTTAGAATGAGAACCTACATAATGGCTTTAGGTCCAGATGTCTGGGATGTGGTAGATATTGGTTATGTAAAGCCAGTTGTACTAGCTAATAAGGATGACAAGCTAGAATTTAGCTTCAACCCTAAGGCTATGAATGCTATCTTGAGTGGGCTTGCATAAGCAAAATTCATAAAAGTTATGCACCTAGGAATTGCCAAAGAAATGTGGGACAAACTCATTAACAGTTATGAAGGTAATGAGAATGTAAAGGATGCCAAGATTCAAACCTACAGAATACAGTTTGAACAACTGAAGATGAAGGAAGATGAAACTATTCGAAAATACTTTCTAAGAGTAGAAGAAATGGTAAATGCAATGAAAGAGGAACCTTCTTTAGTTCAGAAAATCTTGAGATGTCTCCCAGATAGGTTCAACCCAAAGGTCTCTACTATAGAAGAACTTAATGATCTAAAAAACTTGGATTTTGATCAACTTCTAGGAACATTGACTGCATATGAAATAAGAATAGTTAAAGATAAACCCACCTCTAGAGAAGCATCATTTAAAGAAGACAAGAATGAGGATTCTGAGCCCGATGAAATTGAAGAAAAATTTGTGAAGAGACTGAAGAAGGGATCAGGAAAATATAAAGGTAAACATCCTTTCAAATGTTTCAAATATGGTAGGATAGGTCATTTTGCAAATAAATGTCCCCACAAAAGAAAGGATCAGACATGTGATGATGAGGAGAAGCACAAACATAGAAATTTCTTTAAAGAGAATAAATTTAAGAAGAAAAGTCTTTGCGTGAATAATGATGATGATCCTTCAGATGATGAAGAAAATGATTCCTCTATTGAAGATAAAATAAATGACTTCATACTTATGTCCAAAGAGGATTGTGATAATAAAATAACAGGAAGTGATGCTAATAAAGAAGAAGCTGTGGTTGACATGGAAGGAGAACTGATCAGTGCATTGGAAGAGATTGACAGACTAAGAATTAAGAACAAAAAACAAAGACAATTGCTGATATAGTTCGAGAAAGGCAGTAAAGAACCTTATGAATACCTTGTCCTAATAAAAGTGGAATTAGAAGAGGCAAAGAAAATCGAATACATTCTGAAACGACAGTTATCAGAAAAGAAGGCAAGATGTGAAGCCTTAGAACAAGAAGTAGTGAAAACTAGGAAAGAGATGGAGAATTTTCAAGCCTTGTATAATAAGAATCTGTCAAGTATTAAAGCCTCAGAAGGATTAGCCACCATTCTGAATCAACAAAGGAATCCAAATTTGAAAGCTGGTCTGGGTTATGAAGAGGGATCAAGTAGTGGTAAGCCAGGAAATGGAGAACCCATCAAGTTTGTCAAATCTATAACCAATGACAACAACAAACCTACAGAAACAATGGAAGACAATCAGCCACCCAGGATGAGTAAATAAAAAGGTTCTAGGACTGAATCTATAGAACAAAGAAATAATGCACTGCCTAGATGTCATCAACATGGAAGAAATCGATTTCCTCAAAGAAGACAACCATTTTCCAAGTACAAAGAATTTTTCTATGGCTATTGTTTCTACTATTCTAACTTTGGTCACAAAGTTGTAAATTGTTCCTTAAGACTTATAAATGAGCAATTAAGATTTCAAAGGAATAAATACTTGCCAAAACAAAGAATGATACAGCCAAGTAACAAACCTTCACAGATTGCAAATGGCCAAATTAATTCTAGAGACATCCAACTAAGGAGGTCAAGAAATAATCAACAGTAAATGAGTAGACAACGTCGCAACAATAATTTTGACCATTTGAACAATGAGATTGAATGATACATCTGTCATAACTATGCACATAAATCTTTTGACTTTCAACTAAGGAACTATGAACCAAATTTGAATTCCCTTGCTGAAAATGTCAAGGTTTGGAAGAAGAAAGAAAGTGACAAGTGTGGATTAGTGTTGTTAGCTCAAAGAAAAACGAAACCTTGGTGTATAGACACTGGATGCTCCAAACATATGATGGGAGACAAAGGTAATTTTCCGTCTCTAAGTGAAAGCAAATCAGGAAACATAACCTTTGGAAATGATGCTCCGGGTAAAATAAAGGGTAAAGGGATGGTGAGTTTAAGTAATGGAAAAGGAAAAGCCTAAGATGTTCTATTTGTAGATGGGATGAAACATAATCTGCTCAGTGTAAGTCAAATGTGTGACAGAGGATGCGAAGTGGTGTTCACATCCAAGGACTGCAAGATAAAGTCTACAAACTTAGGACAAGTGGTGGCCAAAGGCATAAGGACAGAAAATAATGTATATGTGCTGAAAGAAGATAGAGAAGAGTGTCATATGAGCAAGCATGATGAAAACTAGTTATAGCATAGGAGAATTGGACATTTAAACTTTGACCACTTAATCAAGCTCAAAAATCTTGAGGTAGTAAAAGATCTTCTAAGAATATCAAAGCCCCAAGATTCGATGTGCAAACCCTACCAAGTAGGAAAGCTAACCAGGACATAGTTTAAGTCCAAGAGCTTTACTTCAATAGAGAAACCACTCCAACTAGTTCATATGGATTTATGTGGACCATCAAGATAGGAAGGCATAGGGAAAGAAAATTACTTCATGCTGATTATTGATGATTACTCCAGACTTACATGGGTTGCCTTTCTCAAAGAAAAAGCTGAAGCATTTGAGAAGTTTAAAATATTTAAGGCTTTAACTGAGACTCAAACGAGCAACAGGTTAAAGGTAGTAAGATCAGACTGAGGAGGAGAGTTTATGTCAAGTGATTTCAAGGAATTCTGTGATAAGCATGGGATCAATAGAGAATACACAATCCCAAGAACTCCACAACAAAATGGAGTAGTTGAGAGGAAAAACAAAACAGTGCAGGAAATGGCCAGGTCAATGATGAATGAGAAGAAAATTGGTCAAACCTACTGTGTAAAATCAATACACACAACAATCCACGTTCTTAACAAATCCCACCTCAGACCACAAAGTGAAAGGACACCTTATGAACTATGGTATGGGAGACCTGCCTCAATCAAACACTTCAAAGTCTTTGGGATTAAAAGTTACATAAAGAATAATGATTAGAACCTGTTAGCGTCAGAAGTCACTCCTGGATTGATTGCAGGAGTAGAGCCCAACACCCATCATTTTTATGTCATGATTTTTTTAATAGGGTGATCAGATGGGTAAAGAATCAAGACAATATAGCTTTAACTCAGTGAACTGGGCCTGGTATGTAGAAAGAAAGGGGGGTCTTGATCCAACTTCTGTTAGTAAATGATTAAAGGGTGGAAGAAGGAAGACTTCTGAGAAGGGTGAGCAAGACTGCCTCGGGAAACAGACCTTCGGAAGCTTGAGGACGAAAAACTCAGAAGCCAAGATCCTCTTGGTCTAGAGCTTTAAGGAGCTGAGGGGTGACTCTACTGAATCCTTCAATTCCAAGTCATTTCAGTGCTGAGAGCATCACAAAACCTGATTAGAAACAATGTGACTATTACAATGATCTAACCTACATCATCCTATAACAACCACAACTCGACTGGATCCTCCAATTCCGAGTTGTTCTAACACAGTAAACAAAGAAATGAAAGGGAAGATGACATCCATGAAGTAAGAAATCTCAAATTCCTTATAACTTAACCAGAGCGACCAACGCTTTGTCAAAACTTTACAATCGGGAACTTAGCTCAACCATTCCCCCTTTTACCAAATACCAAGACTGAGTCTATATACTCAAGAAAATTCACCTCAAAGAGGCATGTCTGGTCACCCAGAGCTTGGTGTCCCTTCAGTCAAACTCGTACTGATATCTTCTTTCAAGCGCCACCTTAATTACGCATGGCTCCTGCAAGGAGGGTAGCTGATCCATTAAGTGCTAGGCTAGCATGCGCAAACTTCTCTTCCTAGTCGAGGACTTCGGCATGGATTCTTTGAGAAAATCGATACACAGGACCTCTTCTTGCAGACAGCTTGCCAGACCCTCCATTCCCCCCACTTAATGAATGAAAGGAGGTTTCAACCACCCTCTCTTTCCTTCATTTACTTCAATGCTAGAAACAGTATTGATATCGGGTTTGATGGCGCCTGGAGATCACAATGATCCCCTCTGTAACTGAACTCGGTGCCTTTGGCCTTCTTTACATAGCTCCTTTCTCTCCCCAAGTGACCATGGGCTGTGACTATGTGCTTATTCCCAATGTGCTTTCGGCGTTTGTGAATGGGAAGGAGCTATTCCTACAATTTGAAATCGCGATGAGAGAAACGCCGAGACGGCTCAATCTGGTGCCACATGTCCCTCTGAGATCTGACGGTCTTGAACTCACCCGACACTGTTGTGGGCCCAAGTCCAGTACTCCCTCGACATCTCGTGCGTCGGAATATAACGGAGCTGCTCTTTGCGCCTTGGAGTCGCGATGGGCAAAATGTCAAGATGGCTTAGTTTGCTGCCATATGTCCCCTTTGGATGGACGGTTGAAAAGGTTTCATGATACCATGGGCCCTGCCTTCGGCGCTTTCAGCACTATCGGGGTTTGGGGTTTTGAGATGTAGAACAACATGAAACTCTCGCCCCTCAAACTCCTGAATGCCGAAATGCCGAAATGACTAGATTTTTTTCCACGCGTCCTCTGGATGGACGACTGCTATTCTCCCCTGCACACAATATGGGCGCGATCTATGGTATTAAATTCGCCGCAACTTTTGATTTGCGATTTCCCGCCAGCCATTGATCTACTTATATGGATGGATCTGGATCTTTGACACTATAATCCTGCCCGCTCGCTTGATTTTAAGTCCAAAAAGAACTTTTTCTGTGTGTTGCACTTGGGCGCTCCTTGTTCAACCTGTAGAGATGGATGTCCTGATGCCAAAGACAAGTAATGTTGCTAACATGAGGCTCCATGGGGGATAGAGTCATCCCTGTGATGCTCTAAGGACTCATTTTGTAGTTCCAGTGCCTTGCTATTGGGCTATGGAGTCACTTACTAAGCCAAAACAATAAAAGTAAAAACAAAGAACAGAAAGGACAATATTTACAAAACATAGGAGCCACTGAAGGCTCAAACAAAACATTTTTTAAGAAAATGCCCATTTACTGGGCTACTGAAAACTTCTTCACCCTCCAAATCCTACAACCTGTATGTGTTATTTGAGAAAGTCTCAGAGATTCTGAAAGGCCCGACCCACAGGGCTTCAAATTTTCCATGTTTTCCCTTGTCTTGCTTAGGAGAATCCCATTTCAGCACCAGGTCTCCTATCTGGAATAGATCCTTCTTTGCCTTCTTATCGAAAACCTGCTTGATCCTTTGCTGATGGTCCTGAATTCTGTCTATTACCTGTTCTCTAGCCTGTTGGACTTCTACCAGTTGATGAATCCTTCTGACTATGTCATTGGGCTCCTCTTGATAATCCTGGAAGAATTTAGCTACAGGAATGGCCAGCTTTGAAGGGAAGACATCTTCTGCTCTGTAAACTAACTGGAAAGGGGAGATGCCTATAGATCTCTTTGTAGTCACCCGATCGACCCATAGAGCGAATTTCAGCTTTGAACTCCAAGATTTTTTGTTGTCCTCCAACAATCTTTTGATGATTCTTATCAGGCTTTTGTTGGAGGATTCTGCTAAACCATTGCCCTGTGGATAATACGGGGTGGAGTGAATCAGTGTGATCTCGAAATGTTCACAGAACTTGGCTAAAGGCTCAGACCCAAAAGTGGTTGCATTATCAGTGACAATCTTATTTGGGCAGTCGAACCTTGTGATGAGGTCCTCTAAGAACCCAATGATTACTTTGTGGGAAGCACTCCTGGTAGGGATAGCTTCAATCCACTTAGTAAAGAAATCTGTAGTAGTCAGGATCCATCTGTGTTTCCCACTGGAAGCGGGGTGAATTTCTCCAATGAAATCTAGGCCCCACTGCTGGAACGGTCCCGAAACAACTACAGGTTGTAAATACAGAGACTTGAGCTGTTGTTTTCCTGCAAATCTTTGACATTGAATACAGGCTCTAACTCCTCTGTGGACATCAGTGAACAATGTAGGCCAGTAGTACCCGACTCTGAGAATTTTGTGGGCTGTGGCCTTCCAGAAATGGTGCCCTCCACATAGGCCACTGTGAAATTCAACCATGATCCTGTTGGCCTCTTGTGAATTCATGCATTTTAAAAGTACCCCCAGGGGGTCTTTCCAATATAAAATTTGATCGATAAGGTAGTATCTGATTGCCTTGAGCTTCAAAGCTCTTGCTTTGTTTCTTTACAGGCCGTCTGGAGGCCGCAGCTCTTGTATAAAGTATATGACATCCTTATACCAAGGACATCGAGCCAATGGGGGCTCCCTTTGAGGGTCTATGTCAGACAACCGATCCTGCTGAATACCTGAGCATTTGTTGATGAAATTTATCCCCAAATATTGGCAATTGGCTTCAGCCAACAACTTGGATAAACCTTAACCTTTGATTAATTTGGTAGGCTTTATTTATAGGTCAAATTCCAAAATTTTGGCGATCCACTTACTCCTCCTCCTGTCTATGTCAGGCTGAATTAGAATGTCTTTAATATTGGCTGAGGGGACATAAGCGATGACCTTTGACTGCAGGACATAAATTATGAATGCCTTGAGAGCCTTTACCAGGGCATAGGCTTGCTTCTCCATAGCATCGTACTCGACTTCGACATCCCTCAATGCTCAGCTGAAATAGGCAATAGGTTGCTCAAGTCCAACCTCGTTTGTTTGTAACAAAACAACAACCACCATGTCAGATGAGGAAAAGGAGAAGATAAGGAAATCCTTTGAGTAGTCGAGGCTAATAAGCACAGGGGCATCTGTCAGGGCCTTCTTTATTTTCTCAAAGGAATGTCGTGATTTAGAAGTCCACCTCACTTCATTTCCTTTCCTTAACATGGCTCTTATAAGTTTTACCTCCTCAGCAAAGTTAGGCACAAAACTCCTCAGAAAATTAATCATACTGAGGAAGGATTGGACTTCCTTCTTGGACCTCGGGACTGACAAGGCTCGTATGGCCTCAACTCTGCTAGGGTCAATCCTGACTCCTTCCGCTGATACTATGTGGCCTAGTAATTTTCCCTCTTGCATGGCGAAAAAATATTTCTTGGGGTTTAATGAAATGCCAAAACTCCTGCATTTCAGGAAAACTTTCTTGAGATGAAAAAATTGTTCTTTATCTAACTTTGAAAACATTGTGATGTCATCCAAATAGACGACCACAAATTTATCCTTTTCCTGGATGAAATCTATGCCCATGGAACGCTGGAACATTTCCCCTGTATTCATTAATCCAAACGACATCTTGGCATACATGAATGTGCCTCATGGAGTGGTGAATGTTGTTTTTTCCCTATCCTCAGGAAAAATAGAGACTTGATTCTAGCTAGAGAAACCATCAATCATGGACATCCTGGAAGCTCTTGCTACCCTCTACAATATATGTTCCATCTTTGGTAAGATGTAGTTATCCTTTCGTGAGCTCCTGTTTAGTTTTCTGAAGTCTACATAGAGCCGGATCTCTCCATTCTTTTTCCTTACTGGCACCAAGTTGGCCACCCACTCTGAATATCTCAGTGGCACAATGATTTGAGCTTGAAGCAGCTTCTTCACTTCTCTCTCCATGATAGGTAGCAGCATAGGATTGATCTATCTCAGCTTCTGCCTAAATGGATTTGCCTCCTCTTTTAATGGGATTTTATGCTCAATGATAGAGGTGTCATAGGTTTTGAGGTCTTCATAGGTCAATGGCGAAAACATCAGAAAATTCCCTCAAAATTCCAATGTATTTAGACCTCTGCTCCTTTGTCAGACTTCTTGACAATTTGACAAACTTGGGCTCACTCTCAGTCCCGATGTTGCACTGAATAATACTAGTGTCATCCTCCGAGGTCTCCCCTTTTAATGACACATCATTTCTATAAAAAAGTATTTCCAAAGGAACTAGCCCTCTTGGAATATGATTGTTGGGCAGCTGCACAACGTTACGCTCTGCAATCTTATTTAGAAAATTACCCCCATCAAGCTCTTCTTCGGAGACAGAGTCTTGGTCAATATGCATCTCTGAAAATTCTTTGACAGTCTTCAAGAATTTTTTGATCTCGAGATCATCCTCGAATACCTTCCAATGTTTGACGTTGTCAGGTATGGAGGGCCTGTATTTTACTTCTCCATCATATCTGAATTTAGGCTGCAAGGGTACTTTGAAATTACTTGTTGATGTAGCCAACGAATCTGCCATTGTGTTTTCCTCTCTTGCGATGAAAGAAATGTTAAATGCTGAGAAGAAACTGTCAATTAGGTCCCATACCTCATTTCTGTAACTCCTGTGTCGAGGATGCTTAGTCTGATAGACGCTTTTGATCTGTTGGACCACCAACTCTGCATCTCTGAACACTGCTACCTCCTGAATTCCCATTTCCCTTGCGGCTCTTAACCATAGGACAAGAGATTCATACTCTGCCATATTGTTGGTAGCTTCAAATTCTAATTTGTATGACAGAGATATGGTTTCCTGAGAAGGTGACACAAAAACTACCCCATCTCCAGCGCCTTCCCTGGAAGAGGCTCCATCAAAGAACATTTTCCAGACGGGGGTGATGGAGGGAGGAAATTTAGGGGAAATGGTGGGCTACTTTCTGAGTTCAAGAGGAGGTTTGGGAGCATGGGTGAGTTGAAGCACACTGGACCCTCAATCAGTGTCCAAGGCGAAAATGGGATGGTTGGTAGGGTTTGTCTCATCACTGATTATATAGGCCAGTTGGGCTTCCCTGTATAGTCTTATATGCTCTCCTCCAAACACTGGGATAGTAGCATATGTGAGGTCCATCTGCAAGGTTCCCCCCAGTATTTTTATCCAAGATCTTGATAACAACATACCGAACTTGGGGGGGACATCAACCACTACAATATCCATGACCACACTTTTCATGGGCAGTTGAAACAAGGTCATGACTAGGTCTTTGATAACTCCTAGACACTGAAATTTTCTGGAGGCAAAGGAATAGAGGTCATGATAATCTTGGGTGACTTCTAGCCCTAACTCTTCCATGACAGTTTTGGGCATGAGGTTGTGAGAATCCCCCAAATCCATCAAGAAGTTGTGGAGTACCTTGTCATGTATGTTCAAGGAAGTGTAGAAGGGAGGGGATGAGTCATTCATGTCTTCTACCATAGGACCTAGAATAACTGTAGGCTTTTCATCTTGCAAATTTATGGAGTCTGTGGGAAGGCTTGAGACCTTACACTGTAAAATCTTAGAGAAGCGTTTCTTGAACCCTTCATGTTTAATCAATTCGGTTAGGGGCACAGGGATTCTGATTTTTTGAATTTCATGCTCGAAATTAAAAGAAGAAGAGAGCTTTGGGATTTCTCTTATGTTGGGAGCATGACTCTGAATAATGGGAGAGAGGGGTTGGGTCTTCTTACCTCTGTGACTGTCTACTGCTTCATTAGTAGGCTTCTCTGTTCTAGTGGACCACTCAGGAACGTCAGGCGTTATAGTCTTTTTCTTGGACCGCAGATTTGTTAAGGTCCTAACCCGCAAATAGGTAGATCAATGTATTCGGATGTAATAAAGGTCAATATTAATAAGGCCTTTCAATAAAATAGAATAAGGTGGATGTAAGAAGACCTAATAGAAGCTTCCGCTTCTAGAAGGATCTTCCTCTAGATGATTCTCTTAATAGACATATTTAGTATAAATAAGAGGCGAGGGTATGAGAACCCTAGCTTGGAGATTATTGTAACAGACCGTTGCTCGACTAGAGGTTGCCCCCTCGAAGAGGCCTATGAACATTGCTATATGAATCAGAGTGCTATTTATGTTGCTATTTCGTATATCATTTCTGTGTATTGTGAAGATTATGCTGGATATTTTACTGTCATTCTGTCATTTCTAGCATTTCATTTATGTTCTTCATATTTTATATATCTGGTATCTTGCAAGTGGTATCAGAGCACTTTCCTTGGCA
>ML785425.1:56160-87421 GCA_009831015.1 Picea engelmannii
TTTTGGACCAGCGTGAGCGTCGCCTGCGTCAGAGAACCATCAAGGAAGTGCTAGTACAGTGGAAAGACATGACTCCAACAGATGCCACTTGGGAACCAGCTACCATTCTGCAGCAGTTTCCACATCTCAAGCCTTGAGGACAAAGCTGTTTTTAAGGGGGAGGACATGTTAAGGTCCTAACCCGCACATAGGTAGATCAATGTATTCGGATGTAATAAAGGTCAATATTAATAAGGCCTTTCAATAAAATAGAATAAGGTGTATGTAAGAAGACCTAATAGAAGCTTCCACTTCTAGAAGGATATTCCTCTAGATGCTTCTCTTAATAGACATATTTAGTATAAATAAGAGGCGAGGGTATGAGAACCCTAGCTTGGAGATTATTGTAATAGAGCGTTGCTCGACTAGAGGTTGCCCCCTCGAAGAGGCCTGTGAACATTGCTATCTGAATCATAGTGCTATTTCTGTTGCTATTTCGTATATCATTTCTATGTATTGTGAATATTATGATGGATATTTTACTGTCATTCTGTCATTTCTAGCATTTCATTTATGTTCTTCATATTTTATATATCTGGTATCTTTCAAGATCATACCTGCCTTGGCTACCACTAGTCTTGTCTCCTTTACTCAGTTCATTTAGCTGAGTGTCCATGAGAGACTCCTCGTATGTTGATTGGGTGAGATAAGGAAAAGGAGGAGTGTCCCCGAAGCAATGGATTTCAGGGTCAAGCTCATCAGCTTCCCCTTCTTCTCCCTTGGCCACAGAATTATTTTGAAAAGGGGCCTGAATCTTCTGGTCTTCTCTGTCTCTTCCCTTCTCCCTTTGCACAGTCAGAGAATTAATATTGTTTTGCCTCCTGAAACCTCCTCCCTTTTCGGTGTTTTGGGGGCCCTTGTATGTGCCTCCCTTCCACTTTCATTCTCTCCATCTCTATAGACAGAGACTTCACCATCCTGATCAGTTCATCCAATTGAGGGTGGGGGACCGATGGGCCAGAAGTTGAGGCTTCCGACCTTCCCTTTCTTCTGTATATGTCGGCCTTACTCCTCAGTCTATCAGATACTAATACATTGGATTCCACTTCTATGGCTGCGTCTTGCATTTGAGCTAAGGAGGTGGATTTTCTTTCTCTCAATAACAGACATAAATCGAGGTCAAATGCACTAGCATAAGAAATTTTGGTCGAGGTTTATGAGGGTTTTATTTCGGCAGGGATTTTATTATACATCTTATTAAATATTTTCGAGAAGTCAGAGACAGATTCTCCTTCCATTTTTTTCAAGGACCCAAACTCTGTCATGTAATACATGAAATCTTTCCTATCACCCCACTGCCTCAGGAAAGCACTATCTTGGGCTTCGATCTCAACAATAGATCCAGGGGCCAATCCCATAAACCACTTCTTTACCTCGCCATCCTGGCTCTGGACGAATACTCTCATCTAGACATCTTCATTTTCAATGTTGAGGTTGTCTGCATAACTGTAGAAAGAAGCCATGTGCTCTTTGACAGTTATGTCTCCTTCCCCAATGAACTTGGGCATATACTTCAAGTAGCCTCCAGCAGGGAGAGGATTCAGAGGATGGGGTAGGATTAAGGGAGCATATTTGGCAACGACTATGGAGTTCATTCTATTCAGAGGGGGATTAGCACCAGCCATAGGAGTGTTAGGTGAAGGAGAGCTTGGAGGAGAAGGAGTTCCTGAAGGGGCTACTAGGGATGATCCTCGAAGTGGAGTGGGAAACAAGAGAGGATTTAAGGAGAAAGATAATGAGCTCAAGTCAGCAGGTGTTTTTCTTTGTGCAGGAGTGGGGAAATCTTCTATAGTCCTTGGTCTATGCCAAGGTACAACTTCAGAGGAGAGGGGAGTGACAAGTATTTCTCCCTCCAATCTCAGACCAGGAGGGGAAAATTCAGCAGGAACACTCCCAAAATTCAAGAAACGGGAAACCTCTGAAGGAGGTCTATTAAGAAACTAAGGAGAATAAACTGGAGTTCTTACAGAAGGATATGGTGGATTACCTGGTTTGGCAGTGGAATCTTCTTCTTCAGAGGCCTATCCTTTCCCGAGAACCACCTCCGGATCAGTTTCAGTTGTAGCTAGAGGCAGCTGTGGATGAGACCGCATCTGTCTTCCTTTGAAAGCCACAATTAACACAGTAGGTTCGCCACAGTGGAGTCATCACAATGGAGTCACTAGGTGCAGGGTAGAAATCTTCAAAGGATCTGATACCCGATGCACCTTCAGAATGAGAGGCTCAATGTCATTCAATCCCGAGGAAAATTTTCAACTTCATCCCCGACAACGGTGCCAGCAATGTTAGCGTCAGAAGTCACTCTTGGATTGCTTGCAGGAGCAGAGCCCAATGCCCATCATTTTTATGTCACGATTTTTTTAATAGGGTGATCAGATGGGTAAAGACTCAAGAAAATATAGCTTTAAATTAGTGAACTGGGCCTGGTATGTAGAAAGCAAGGGAGGTCTTGATCCAACTTCTGTCAGTAAATGATTAAAGGGTGGAAGAAGGAAGACTTGTGAGAAGGGTGAGCAAGACTTCCTCGGGCAACAGACCTTCGGAAGCTTGAGGACGAAAAACTCAGAAGCCAAGATCCTCTTGGTCTAGAGCTTCAAGGAGCTGAGGGGTGACTCGACTGAATCCCTCAATTCCAAGTCGTTTCAGCACTGAGAACATCACAAGAACCGATTAGAAATAATGTGACTATTACAGTGATCTAACCTACATCATCCTATAATAGCCACAACTCGACTGGATCCTGCAATTCCGAGTTGTTCTAACACATTAAACAAAGAAATGGAAGCTAAGCTAACGTCCATAAAGTAATAAATCTCAAATGCCTTATACATTAACCAGAGCGACCAACACTTCGTCAAAAATTTACAATCGGGAGCTTAGCTCAACCATTCCCCCTTTTACCAAATACCAAGATTGAGTCTATATACTCAGGAAAATTCACCTCACAGAGGCGTGTCTGGTCACCCAGAACTTGGTTTCCCTTCAGTCAAACTCATACTGATATCTTCTTTCAAGCGCCACCTTAATTATGCATGGCTCCTGCAAGGAGGGTAGTTGAGCAATTAAGTGTCAGGCTAGCGTGCATAGACTTCTTTGCCTAGTCAAGGACTTTGACATGGCTTCTTTGAGAAAATTGATACACAGGACCTCTTCAAGAAGACGGCTTGCAAGACCCTCCATTTCCCCCACTTAATGAATGAAAGGAGGTTTCAACCACCCGCTCTTGCCTTCATTTACTTCAATGCTAGAAACAATATTGAGATCGGGTCCGATGGTTCCTGGAGATCGCGATGATCCCCTCTGTAACTGAACTCGGTGCCTTTGGCCTTATTTACGCAGCTCCTTTCTCTCCCCAAGTGACCATGGGATATGACTATGTGCTTATTCCCAATTCACTTTCAGTGTTCGTGAATGGGAAGGAGCTATTCCTACAATTTGAAATCGCGATGAGAGAAACGCCGAGACGACTCAATCTGGTGCCATGCGTCCCTCTGAGATCTGATGGTCCTGAACTCACCCGATGCTGCTGTGGGCCCAATTCTAGGACTCTCTCAGCATCTCGTGCGTCAGAATATAATGGAGCTTCTCTTTGTGCCTTGGAGTCGCGATGGGCGAAACGCCGAGATTGCTCGGTTTGCCGCCATATGTCCCCTTTGGATGGACGGTTGATAAGGTTTCATGATACCGCGGGCCCTAACTTCGGCTCTTTCAGTGCTATCAGGGTTTGGGGTTTCGAGATGTAGAACAACATGAAACTCTCACCCCTCGAACTCCCAAATTCTGAAGCACCGAAATGACTAGATTTCGTGCCACGCATCCTCTGGATGGACGGCTGCTATTCTCCTCTGCACACAATATGGGCGCGATCTATGGTATTAACTTTGGCGAAACTTCTGATTCTTGATTTCCTGCCAGCCATTGATCTACTTATATGGATGGATCCGGACCGTTGACACTATAATCCTGCCCGCTCGCTTGATTTTAAGTCCAAAAATAACTTTTTATGTGCACTGCACTTTTGCGCTCCTCGTGCAACCTGCAGACCTAGATGTCCTGATGCCGAAGACAAGTAATGTTGCTAACAAAACCTTGGAAAATATGATGGCAGGGATGATGAAGGTATCTTATTAGGATATGATACAAACAGTAAAGGATACATATGCTATAATAAGAGGTTGCATAAAATGGTTGACTATATTGACGTAAAAGTTGATGAAGGAATCCCAACAAGAGAGGGGTACAATAATGAGTCTTCTACAGAGGACACAACTAAAGCTGAATATGAACAGGTCCAAGAATCATAAAACAAATATTTTGAATCAGATGAAGACACAGATGCTTAGACAGACTCAAATCAGTAGGCAACTTCAAATTCCTCCTCCAGAATCACTCAAAAGAATCATCCTGCAAGTCAGATAATTGGTGAAAAAGACAAAGGTGCACAAACCAGGAGAAAGATAATAAAAAATACTAAGAAATCACATATAGCTTTCATATCCATGCTGGAACCCAAGAATTTTAATGAAGCTAGCAAAGATGATCATTGGGTTAAAGCAATGAATGATGAACTTGATTAGATTGAGAAAACAAATACGTGGGAGATGGTTCATAGACCTGAAGGTAAAAATATCATTGGTTCCAAATGGATCTTTAAGACTAAGTTGAATGAGCAGGGACAAGTTGTCAGGAATAAAGAAAGATTGGTCTGTAAAGTCTATGCTCAAATAGAAGGACTGGATTTTGATGAAACATTTGCACCCGTAGTAAGATTAGAAGCTATCAGAATATTTCTTTCCTATGCTTGTCATAAAAAGTTTAAAGTCTATCAAATGGATGTCAATTCATCTTTTCTAAATGGAGATTTAAATGAAGAAGTCTATATGGAACAACCTGAGGGTTTCAAACTATCTGATAACCCTGACTTAGTATGAAATATGAAGAAATCTTTATATGGGTTAAAAAAATCCCCTCGTGCTTGGTATCACAGACTAGATACGTATCTCAAAGACAAAGGGTTCAAGAGAGGAACAATTGAAAACAATCTATATATCAAAATAGAGGATAATGATTTGCTCATCGTATTAGTCTATGTAGATGACATCATATTTGGGTGTAATAAGGATTCATTGGTACAATGGTTTGCTTCTTCCATGGAGTCTAAGTTTGAAATGTCTATGATAGGTGAACTGCCATTTTTTCTTGGTCTGCAAATTACTCAAAGGTCTGAAGGGATGTTCATTTCTCAAGAGAATGTTGAAAAGGTTTCAAATGGAAGATTATAAACCTGTGGGTACACCTATGGTTACTGGATGCAAATTAAGCACGGATGATGACTCACCTGATGTTGATTAAAGTTCATATAGGTCAATGATAGGCAGTCTGTTGTACATCACACCATCTCGCCCAGACATAATGTATGTTGTTGGAATGGTAGGAAGATATCAGTCTGCACCTAAATAAAGTCATCTGCAAGCTGTCAAAAGGATATTTAGGTATTTGAAATAAAAAATGACTTATGGTCTGTGGTATCCCAGAAATCATAATTTTCAGTTAACTGCCTATTCATATGTAGATTGGGTAAATTATGTTGATGAGAGAAAAAGAACCAGTGGAGGAGCATTCTTCCTGGGTGACTCATTAGTAGCATGGCTTAGTAAAAAGAAAGGTTCCATTTCTTTATCAACTACAGAGGTACAGTACATTGCCGCTGCTACCTATTGCACTCAAGTATTATGGATGATTCAGACACTTGTAGAATTGGAGGTAAAATATGCTACACCGATCCCAATTCATTGTGATAACACTAGTGCCATCAGTGTGTCTAAGAATCTTGTACTCCACTCCAATACCAAGCATATTCCCATAAAATACCATTTTCTGAGAGAGTAGGTCACCAATAAGGTTGTTCAGGTCCATTACATTCCAACCACAGAACAAATTGCAGACATCTTTACTAAAACCCTAACCAAGGCACCATTTGAATATCTCCGACAGAAGTCGGGTGTCATCTCGTCTCACACCTAAGAGAGTTCATCCTATTAGGGGGAGGTTTCTATTGATTGAATATCTGATACCTCCTAAAAATACTACAACAGCTCAGGGGGAGTATCTTTTCTTTGACATTAATGTCAAAGGGGAAGAAAAGGAGTGGTTCGGACTGGATGCTACAGTTGGAGGTCCAAACAGATGAGCGCAGCCATTCAGGGTTACCATTAATGCCAAAGGGGGAGATTGTTGGAATGTTTATAGAAAGGTGTGCTTTTCATTGATGGCAAGATTAGAGTATGCAGTGATAGAAAAACAGGGACAACGTAAGCTCAGAAGAGATAGTGCAGAGGTCCAGGAAGAGTGCAAGAGTGTGCTTGTTTATTTGGTGGCAAACAGGAAGGAAAGGAAGATCAACAACATAGGGATAATTGCATGGAAAGATCATAAGCGTAAACTCCATTTCGAAGTTTCGAATACCGGGAGATTGAGAAGTCAAGAGTCGAGACTCTTCAACAAAGGAGTCCTAGAGTTGTGAAATACAGAATCCCAAAATCCCAAAATAGGCACATAAACAAAGAGTTTCACAGACTGGGAAATAACTCCATTTCAGAGTTTCAGATACCAGGAGATTGAGAAGTCAAGAGTCGAGAATCTTCAACACAAGACTCCCAGAGTTGCGAAATCTGGAATCCTGAAATCCTGAAATAGGCACATAAAAAAAGAATTTCATAGACCGGGAAATAACTCCATTTTAGAGTTTCGGATACCGGCAGTTGGAAGAGTCAAGACTCTTCATCATTGGGAGTCCTGAAATTGCGAAATGGGAAACGCTGAAATCCCGGAAGAAGGAGGACAATTTCAGATACTGGGAGTTGGAAGAGTCAAGAATCTTCATCATCAAGAGTCCCAGAGTCGCGAAATGCGAAATGCAGAAAACCCGAAAGTAGGAGGACAGTTTCGGATACCGGGAGATGGAGGAATCAAGACCCAAGACTCTTCATCATAGGAGTCTAGAAGTGCTGAAACGTGAAATTGTGAAATGCAGTTTTTGAATAAGGTTGTGGTCATAGCCGGTGGTCACATCGTCAAAGAGCTGTAGAGAAGATATCGAATAGCTAAGCTCCTTTTTTTGGAGTTTTGGGGATCGTGACTTGGAGAGTCAAGATGCCTCGCAATAGGAAATCGTGAAACCCGAAGTCACGAAATGTGAAATCGTGAAATGTCAAAGACTCCATTTCGGAGTTTTGGATACCAAGAGTTGGAGGATTCAAGAGTCAAGATTCTTCATCACAGGAGTCCTGAAGTCGCGAAATGTGAAATCGCAAAATGTCAAAGACTCCATACCGGAGGTTCGGATACCGGTAGTTGGAGATGTCAAGTACTCTGATGACAGGAATCTCCAAGTTGCAAAGTGAGAAAAGCCAAAAAGTTGATCTGACTCCATTTCGGAGTTTCACAGACTGGGAGGTGGAGTTGTCAAGAACTCTCACATAAAGAATGCGAAAATCGCGATGTGTGAAATCACGAAGAGATCTGGACCGTCAAATCATCAAGAGTGTGGAGCGTTGATCTGACTCCATTTCGGAGGTTCGGATACCGGGAGTTGGAAGAGTCAAGAGTTGAGACTCTTCATCAAAGGAGTCCCGAAGTTCCAAAATGCTAATTAAACGCGGGATCCTACGGATCCAATCCAACGATGCAGGTGATTTTATGTATGATCAGAGAGCTACTGTGGCACTTCATACTGTAACTGCTAGAAATGACTGATGGTTTTTTCTAGAGGAATCAAATAGGCTTCAGTGTGATCACTAGAGAAGAGGAAGAGGCTCGAGGCATCTTCCAGTGGAATGAAGATTATTCTTAGAGGTGGTTGACAGATGGAAGAGTGTTGAAGCTTGTAACTACAATAGAGAGGATTATCTTGACTTTGATAGAGAAGATGAAGAGTCTCAACTGCCAGACAGGCTAAGGAATATCGGCTTAACACCCAGTGATGATGGACACATGGATCTAACTACAAGAGAAGATGAAGAGTGGCAATTATGATCAGGCAGAGCACTCGACATGGAGAGAGCATGCAGAAGCATGGAGAGATAGCATGCAGAAGTGACATAGAGACTATAAGTATGCATAACAGAGAAGAGAGGGGTTTTTGTTGTTGTGAGGGATTCAAGAGTGTAGAAGGAGGAGTGTGCAGTAGCTGAAATACAGAGAAGAGGAATGGTGCATTGAATGGACATGGCACATAGAGCATAAAAGGCAGAAGCACAGAAAGCGCAAGGCATGTGTGCAGCAAGACAGTGAGACACTAAAGGAAGGTTGAGGTGCTTTGGTAGAGAAAAACGGAAGATCATAAATTGTAAGAAGATGTAGACAGAGAGAGACCGATACAGGAGAACAGAGAAGCGTAGCAGAATAGTGATAACCCTGGTAAGCCAATGATAAATATTGTATCACTGTGATAAATTTATAGATAGAAAACTTTATATATTAGGGTGGTTGGGAGGTGCTAGGGAGGACTGTTGTCCTCAGAGGTTCAAGTGGGTGCTTGAACACAGGGAGTTGTAGCTTCCATCTGGTTGTAGCCAGAGAAACTAGGGTGGCAGGGTGGTGCAAGGGAGAAATGTTGTTCTCTGTTATATAGGTTGGTGCCTGTGTGACTAGAAGTTGGTGCTTCCATCCAGTTGGTGCTTGAAGACTTAGGTAGTTGGTGCTTCCTTCTAGTGGGTGCTAGAGAAACCAGGGAGTTGGTGCTTCCTTCTAGTAGGTGCTAGAGAAAACATAGAGTTGGTGCTCTCAGCAAGTTTCATCTTGCAATAAAGAGGTTGTATCATCACAATGATTTGGAGCTCATATGTATGATAATGTACATAATGTAAATATTACTTATCATATAAAGAAGAAGAGGATTTTACCCTTTATGGGTTTCCTCAGGAAATATCTGTCTCTGTATATTTCATATGTGACAATGATGATGAATGTTCTATTTATTACTTCCTTGCATTATTGTGATTGTCATTAAAGTGCTCTACAAAGAATTTTAAAATAGGCATAATTATTTAAGCATGGTAACAACTGATTCACCGCCCCTCTCAATTTTCCAACACGAACCTTCACCAAACATTTTGATGGGTATTAGGCTTATCCTCCTGCAATATGAGGGTGACTCTCAGTGCTAACAAAGTGCATGGGTTAAAATGTTTCCTAGTATGAAAACTGATATTAAGACCAAATAAATATGAATATGAATGATATATGAATGTGCAAGAAATGCACTTGTGTGGTGTACAAATACACACACCTATATATGTATGAATATATGCTCAAAGGCATGGTATAACTACTTTATTAAGTCAACCATGAGGAAAGGATTGTACTTACATGCGTTGGATAATTCCATGGATGTATGGATGACCCTATGTAGGAGGGTCTGAGTACCTTGTCTCAATAATATTTTGGGGAAGTATTCTACTCCTCAGAGAAAGCTAATATGAGATGCTAAGAGAGAAATCAACAAAAGTGACCCTTTTGCTGGCTGTTATCTTGTAAAGATGAAGATTAATTATGATTTTAATTGGTAAGACTAGTCGTGCAAGTGACTACAAAATATCATCAAAACTGGATGATATTAAAATAAATGTGAACAAATTAGGTAAAAATGTGCAATTGATGCACATACATATATGTAGGTGTACATAAACATGCTTAAAAAAGTATAATATGAATGTCTGATCGAGTAGGACATGAGGCAAGATGTGTACTTTCCAAATCTAAAAACTTCCATGGAGGCATGATTGGCCATATGTTGGAGGGTTTGATTTTTTTGATGGAATAATAGCTTGAGGGAGATGTGTTCCATTTCCTTGGGAAACATCTAGTGTCAATTGTTGAAAGAATAAATGAGAAGAATTGTTTTGTTGGCATGATAGAAGACACCATGCTTATTGCATTGAGGATTGTATGAGAATGATTGTAAAAAATCATGAGTTAAATGATTTTAAAATAGAGATACACACAAAAAAAATTGTAAAGTGTTCTTATGATAGACACACAACATGTTGATGCATGTGGTGGAGTGTAATAAAAACAGTTGAAAGCAAGCTTATAACCTAAAGATACAAGTTTGAATTTGTATTTGGAATGCATCGTAGGAATGAAATATTATATTCATTATGGAACATTAGACAAAAACATAAAATAATGAAGCAAATGCTGACTCAATATTGAGGTCATTTCAGACCGTTTGGATATGCAATAGGGAAATTGCATGATGAGTCCATGTTAAGGAACTATGTAAGAATTATGTCATAGAATAAAGTCACAACCTTAATGACGACTAAGAATTGAGCGGTGGGATGAAAGCCTGTCTACATAAGAATCCTATATTACATTCTAAAACATAATGCATTAATGAAAGACTAACAAATGAATGTTGACCATTCTAATGTCTAAACAGTAATGCGCAGAATGTACAGGTTCATAATTCAGTGTGAAAAAAATCTTACTACTATAGCATGGTGATTTGTCTAAGAAGGTCAAAGTGAACCTGACCAAGACTGCTCAAGGAAGAGAGAAAGAAGAACCCAATAGGGGATAGATTGCAAAAGAAAAGAAGGAGAAAAGGAGGAATATTTTTCTCACTTTAAAACTTAAAATTTCTTAACAGTGGTGTAATTCTTAAAAGAAACATCTGTGAAAACAAGTACAACTAGTTAAATGAAAATGAACAAATGAGTATGAGATTGGTTAAGAGCATGAATGTGCAAAGGAAGTGAGGCCTTGGGAACAATTCAGTTACGCTAAAAGTTTTGGGTTGTGTAGAAGGAGTTGGAAAAAGATAAGAATCCCTTAACTCCTTTTGTTGTCTAATGTGTTTCTCTGGGATAAGAGAAAATTGAAAGGATAATATGTGAAAATGTTTAAGACATGAGAATTTTGTTGGATGTAGGATACTGAAACAACTGAAAGTTTGATTGTGATTTCACTAACAAAACGTTGATGATAATGTGGCAAGTGCATACAAATATGTGAGGACATATTTGAGAATGTTTTCTAATTTAAATGATATGGTACATGTATTTTTATTTAACATGACAACTAATGTAATTATGAATTTGATAATGTATGACATGTGTAGAAAAAAGATTGGATCTATTGGGGAAGACAGTCTCCAATGAAGGAAAACCTCAAGTAGAGGACAATTGCAATAAGGTTGTTGTTGAAAGATTGATGAAGAGACTTTGAGAGTTCCCATGAAGCACCAATAATGAGGTAATGTCAGAGAGGGTGTTGGTAGCCATAATAGTTATAAATATTTTTTATACTAGTGTGGCATATGAAATGAAGGGATTGGGTAAGAATATCTTCTGATATATTTTATTATCTTAATGATTCACATGTGATTTTTGAGTGGTTGTTGTATGCCATTGATACCCAAGCAGGGTATGATTCAGGAAAGAACCTAAAGGATAGAGGGGGTAGCCTCTAGAATCCAAGGATAATTGAGATCCTTGAAAGAAAATTCATGAATAAAGTATCGTGAATACTTTGACCAATCTAGAATGATTGGGGATAAGGGCACTCATAAGAAGCACCTAAAATTGAATACATTGGGGAAATGCATGTTTGCATGAATGGGTAGGTAATGGACTTCTTGTTATGGAAGAAGGATATTCCATTGTTTTACTAGAATTAAAGAATGGTAAAGATATAAATTGGGTGTCCATAAATGTTGGCACCTTGGTTACCATAGGAGAAAGAATGCTTGATTGCATTCCTATAAATGTTTTAATTTCATAAAAAGTATGTTGATCTGAGGCTATGATCAACTCAAAGAAGGAGGGATAGTCCTTCTATAATAATGAATATGGATAAAGAATCCATGTGGTGAGAGGTTGGTTGAGTTCCAACACACCATAGAAAGAGTGCATAATATAAAATGTAGTAAACTAAAGTCAATGCAAGGGTGCATTGTGTGTGAATGTGGCCATGGATATTGGCACAATGGATTAAATTCACTAAATATTGAATTTCATTTGGAAAAATTTAGTATGTTGTCACGATGCATGTGTAAGGAATGATATTTCCTTTTGATTATATCATTGAATATATGAATGTGAGGAAATTATTAGTATGCAAATTTCTAAAAATTGTTTGGAAATCACTGCACATGTGCAATGAAAATATAATGTGCATGAGAACTAACAATTTATTTGGCTAAGAAAAGATTGATTGCAGGAAGGAGGGTCTTGGAAAATGGCAGTAGTGTAAGCCCATGAGGAATACCAATGCATGTTGGTTGTGAAGAGACAAACTATTTTGAGAAGGAAATCACATGCTTGCAAACTCTAGTTCCAATATGGAACAAATCTGAAAACGAAATGAAATATTGAATTTAAAAATATGTGGGTAAGAGATTTGGGAAGATTTTTTTTTGAATGAAAAATAATGAAAATACCTCACAAATTTTTGTATGCATCTGAACAGAGGTGAGAGGAAGAAATATTTCCAAAGAGGATAGATGATGGTTGTCAATCAAAAAGCATGGAAGAGGACTACTATTGAACCTTGTGATAATCCATGATCACCATAAATAATGTTGTGTTGTGGTAACATGGGTGGAAGGGATTCTTTCGAAAGAGCAAGCCAGAGGGACACCTCGACAAGAACAAACTTGGGGGGTGCTTCAGCTGCAAGACTCAATGATGTCTTTGAAAACTCTTCTTGTGCGAGAAATTTTGGGTAGGAAAGATGGATTTCTTGAGGGACTGTATATTAGAAAAGGGGATGCTTGAGAATGAGATTGAAAAGCGAGTGGCTATAAGGAAGGGGAGACTTCAATAGCTCATGTGAAAGATTTAGTGGAGTCTTTAAAAAGTTTTGTCATTTGTTGACTTGGATCATGCACATAATGGGTATGTCCAGGAAAATAGTGAGCCAGGTTAACAAGAAAACCATTTGGATGTAGATCCATGAACTACATAGATAAGTATTGCGTTGATTTGTGAATATTTCCACTTGAGTTTGAACAACAATAGAATGTTTAGCATGAAATGGTAATTAATATGCTTTTTGTTGAAAATTGTTGTAGGTATGTTCTGAAATGCCAAAGTCCAAGTAAGGAACAAATTGAGAAGAGGGAATATCATTTGTTACCAAGAAAGAACATCAAGGAAGATGTTTGTTTGGAGGGGGAGGGGATTGTAACACCCCCCTTTCTAAACCTATGATTATGTGTAATTAATCATGAATTATGGTTTCCACATAATGTCATAAGAACATTATAAATGTATTATTATTGTTTTAAAATGTTGACTAGTTGACTGTGGGTTGAATCCTTGAAGTACTGGCCATGATGCCACTAGGGGAAAAGTGAGGAAACTTAGAGAGGGGTTTGTCATGATAAAGATGACCCAAAACTCCTTACTGGTAATATTTGATATTCAAATTATTTTCCCCAACCTTGATTTCAAGACAAATAAGTTAATGAAGAAGGATAGTAGTTGGACAACTAACTACCGCAAATAAATCAAGGTATGGTATATTAGGCTAGGATAGCTAAAACTATCGGCCCTAGGTACAATAGGGTACCATTTTCCACATCCCCCAATTGAACCCATGGGTTCCTTATGACATAAGAGGGGGACCATTCAAGAACATTCAAGAAGGGGAGAAACATGAAAGATTAGGCACAAAAGAAATAAAAGAAGAAGGACATGAGAGAAATCAGAGAGAGTTCAGATCCCAGAGGGAGGGGGAGGATTGTGTAAGAGAATAGTAAAGGAAAAATTTCTTGAGCTATAGAAATTGGGTGGAGAGTCTAGAGAACTTGACCTATGATGAGAAGGCCATGAGATATATTCTAGGAAGGTATCTGACAAAATTCATTCATGTCAAAGCAAGGTGGGTGTGAGGAAATATTTACCCAGAGTGGTGTGAAAGAGGGTAACCTTCACATCCCAAACTACTGTATAACCTGAGAGAGAATTTCCTTGGCGGTATCATGGATTAGCACAGGGGTGCCCTGCTGCTGAAGTTACATAACACACAACAACTATGGTTGGGTGGAAAGGTGAAAACCCATGGTTAGTTGGTTCATCACGAAATTGTAATAGATAAGTAACCAATATGCTATGTGTGTTAAGTAAAATGAATAGATTGGTGCTTGTGAATGTATTCATGGATGTGTAAGTTTGTTGATGAATGGACTGGTTGTTCTTATTGCAAGCCTATGCACCTGAGTAATGTCAATACAATATGAATGGTTGTTTCTTGTGGGTACTTCATGGATAGATATATTTGTATATTTGAAATGAATCCCTATGTTATTCACAATGTCTATTATGTTAAGTAGGCATGTTTATTGGAAGGATAGTTTATTGAATTTGCAGCCTTTATGCTATTATAAACATAGATCTATATGGGAAGATATTTTCCTTCCACATATGAATATGAGCATTCTATATTGATCTAAAATAAGGAAAATAAATGTGTACGTGTACTTCCTGTGTGCACATAAGGTACTCTACGAAAATATGTTATCTATGAAAAGAAAACAGGCATGGAAACTAAGGAATTTATCTTGGAGGAACCTTAAAAGGAGAAGTCCCCAAATCAGACTATTAAATGAGTGAAGAAACTCCTGAAGTGTCCCTGCAAATGACTGTCTTGAATATCAAATTGTTAACTTGCATAAATCCTGCATTTTGAGCCAGAGATAATCTTGGTTTTCGATCTGACGTACAAGTAGATCATGGACCTTTGTTGGAGTAGGCTATACTTCTTAGAAAGGATGTACTAAAAGTCAACGAGAACCATTGATCCATCAGAGGGTGGATATGGTATAATATGGATCATTAGATCTATTGAGGTGGTCTGTATCAAGGTCCAATGACATAGAATACCCAGAGTAATCATATTTGTCGAAGTTGGCATGAAGATCATATCTCAACCATAAAACATGAGGGGTAAGTGTTATCGAAGTCCAATGATTTGGAAGACAAAACATAGGAATTTTGATAGAGGCAACTTCGAGTGTCAACAAGAACCATTGATTTATTGGAAGATATTTTGAGTGATCTGAACCATCGATCATAGTGGTGTCGTCGAAGTAGCGTTGGTTAAGTTACTCTGAGGAGAAGGCTATGAGGAGAAATCATATCCGTTGGTTAGTGCAAGGTTTGGATTAACCCTTAGTCATCAATCCGTAGCAAGCTCCTTTGTTTTCTTGGTAATAAATTGGAAGGAACATGATTTTGGATGATGAAGTCAGACCAATGAGAAGTAGACATGTGTCATCACCTAGATGTATGAACTCCTAGTCTCTATGATGACATGCATATCCATGTCAGTCAATGTGTCAGATGATGGTTTTTCCATGTGTCATGGCATTTGAGGGATTTGATAAGAGGGTTTGTGATACAGTATGAATGCCACATGTATATCCAAGTTTCAGGTCAAATGTGGAAAATTGATGGTCGAGGTGGTCAGGATGGCTAGCATGCCTACTATCATGTCACACAGTAAAAGTGTGTTATAAGTTTATTTTCCATGGGATGAATGTGGGCCCCATTGGGCCTGAATACCCTTAGATATCCACACTTAATATTAATCATTAGATCTAGAGGATGGATGAATCTTGAATGTCCATAGGAAGTGAGTTGGTCATGGTGAGTGATAGACCAGAGGGAATGCACTACAATGAGAGGGACCTCGAGAGGGAATGAGGTCATCTATTGGGTAATCGACAATATTGAATCTCATTCGTAGATCAAATTGGATTACATTCTAGTGAGGAATGGGAATGATGACTTCAGGATGATGTAGCATCCCAACAAGGTAACTAGAGCATCCTTAAGATGACATGTGTCAACTGTCAATTGGTTGACGGGGGCCTGGAAAAGGAAAATGATGAAATTCATTGATATCATCGGAGATTTCAAGAATTTATCTCGACCGTTGGATCTAGATGCATCCTCATTGAAAATGTGTGTGTTTTGCATGGCCACGTTCAACCCAGAAATGTCAAAGAAGGTTGATTGATCATCGAGGACGAAGGATGTTAGGGATAACAAAAATCATTGATCAGTGGAGGAAGAAGGTGGAATATCCATCGTAGATATATCACAGGTCACGCTTGTAAACCATGTAATCTATTGGTAGTTGGTCTTTGACTCCCACACCAAAAGAAATCACCAATGTGCTCAGAACCATCGAGATCAAGGGTTGTGAGCCATGATATCTGGGAGAGATGCACCTTGGTGTATCATCATTGGGAGTCTTGGGATAGTGAGAATGAACCATGAGATAAGAAATCTCGATGATGATGAGAATGGGCCAAGGGATCTAGCCCAAGGAATGATCACATATGTGGCAGCTACCACCTTGTATGGAATGAGTGATGAGGTTTCACATGGATGGGACGTGGAAGTGAGGTGGAATTTAATCTGGAAAGTCCAAAAATATTTGAGAGGCCATAAATTTTGATCTCGAGATCAAATTTGAGCATGGTTACAATCATTGGAAATCCCTCTAAGAGAATGGGACAATGGTATGCTTGGGAAAATATTTTGAGATAGTTGAGAAAAGTGAAAATTCTAATGCCCCATCCCTTAAGAGGTACTTATGGAGTCGGGTATGTTACAAATTCACCCCCCAAAAAAGTCATCTATGAAAACTTGACTCCACTGTCCACCTCATGGCATAGTTAGTCAATCTTCACACCAAAAACTACACATCTACATTACCTTTTCCCCAATACTTTATTACCCAGCCATGTTGTTGTGTCTACATTTATATTATTTGGAATGGTTAGGATTCACCCTCAACCATGTTTCCCCAAAGAAATATACATGCCCATGTCCAAGTACTCTCTTCATGCTGCAATCTTCCTATTCGAACAATCCTCCAAACAAAGGCAAGTCCTCAAATCACTTCCTTTCAATAAGTCACCTCTCCACAACTCAACATCTGCAATGGGTGTGGCCAACATGCCCTCACTCCTCAAACATCCCAAAAAACTATCCAAATTTATCCAAGTAGAATGAGTCACCTAAAAGAACTTCTATGCCTTAGGCATGTTCGAACCAATACTCTTCCAACCTCAACCAACAATCCCCTTCGGATCTTTGATTCATCAAACAATCATCCAAAAGTCACCAAGGTGCACTCTATATCATCCAATGTCCCATACTGTAACACACCCATGGTGGGGCATAAAAATTTCATTTTCCTTACAGGAACAAATCCTCTCTCCATAGTCTCTAATTCGGAAAGTCGTGGGACTAGCCCCCTTGAATTTTATTTTATTTAATGACCATCGTATGTGACCATGGGTTACATTCGAACGCTAGTCACATGATTGCAGGCACGAACAAGGGTGGTTTGAGTCCAAATGATTTTCTCCCCGCAATTCACCACGAGCCACCACATGTGTTTTCTCAATACCATGGTTCTGATTGTTTCCCACCCTCTAACCTTTAAAGTCTGAGAACTTTCTATCCCCGCAAATCAACGTGACCTTTAATCTCATGATATTGAAGATACTTCTGATTTAACGGCTCAGATATTCCCCCTTTTTAAGTCAATGAATGTGATTATCTTCGGTACTTCAGCATTCGTAGTTTTCAACTCTCAAACATTTATTTCTTTGTACTGGCTATCTCCCAGAGTGGAAGATCTACTGAAACCTATCCCTCACAAGAGGATGGTTCATGTGAACTCTAGCTCTCTGGCCTTTGGGAGTTATTTGTTTATTACCTTCTCTTTTTCTAGGGTGATTTATCCCAGAGTGGCAGATCATTTTCCATGCGTCTTCTCCAAATCAACGGTCCTTGTCCTCTTCAGGACTTCGACACTTTTCAACCAAGACCAGATCAATGACCTTGAGCTCCCTTCTTGACCAATGATCACGATTGTACTTCAGGACTTTGTCGCTTTCACCCTCTACTTTCCTTCGAAGTATTCTATACCCAGAGATATAGATTAGGCGCCACGCTTCCCTCCGTTATAGACGACTGTGATCCACTTTGGGACTTCGACGTTTGGGAGTTTCAAGATTCTAAGCACCTGTTTCTTCCAGAGTGCATTCACCCGGAGACTCTGATCTATTGAAACGTATCTCTTTCCAGCCAACGGACAGGATCTAATTAATCTCTTTGGGAGTTTCAAGGTACTCACCAACACAAACCTCCAGAGTGAAATCTTCCAGAGTGTCAGATCTCCGGACATGCGTCCCCCACTATAAACGGTCAAGATGAACTTCGACACTTCAACCTTCAGGATTTCTCACTTCACACAATCCATTTTCCTTTGGAGCACTAAACCTAGGAAGCGAAGGATCTGGTGCCACGTGTTTCCTGGTAACAAAAGACTAGGATGGACTTTGACACTTTGGGACTTCGGGAGGTTGAATCACTCCTCAACTGAAATCTCTCAGAGTTGGTCAGTGCTGGGATGACCACGACCTAGATCTAATGGTACCGATCTATCCATGTAGACCCTAGGTGTTAGGGTCCCAACCCGCACATAGGTAGAACAATATATTCATATGTAATAAGGTCAATATTAATAAGGCCTTGCAATAAAATAGAATAAGTCAAATGTAAGAAGACCTAATAGAAGCTTCCTCCTCTAGAAGGATCTTCATCTAGATTCTTCTTTTGATAGACATATTTAGTATAAATAGGATTCGAGGGTATGAGAACCCTATCTTGGATATTATTATAATAGAGCTCTGCTCGACTGGAGGTTGCCCCCTCGAAGAGGCACATGAACATTTCTCTTAGAATCAAAGCTCTATTTTTGTTGTTATTCTTATATCATTTCAGTGTTATTGTGGTGATTGTTCTGGTTATATTGTTGTTATTATTCCATTTCTATCATTTTATTTCTATTCTGCATACTTTTTATATCTGGTAAATTACAAGTGGTATCATAGCACTTTCCTCAGCAGAAAATGTGGGTAATTTTTTTTTAGGGTAGAGACGTATTCCGGCGTCTTTAAGCCACAGAGATCTATCGTTACATGCATAAACCTGTGGTTGAGGGATTAATACATGCAGGAAATACAAGTGGTACTTAAGTGCACATCTGTTGGCCACCCTTGTAACCCTTGTTGCTACCCCTTTGAGTGGTAGCGCATCAGACAGCACATGCGTATGGATCGGCCTAGATTACCTGAAGCCCTCTTTAGATAAACCGATCAGCTACCTGACTGCTATAGTACCACCGATAACAACACTTGGGAAGATACTCTCTAGTGCCTAGGTAGTCAGGTAATACATCTAAGGGTATGGTCTAGCCTCCTTAGTTAGTTCCCTGAGATATTGGGCCGAGTACTACTGTTAGACCCCGAACATATATCAGAGAGTTATATCACAGGAAAAACCCTTGTCTGTAGAACCCTTGAATACCTAAACCTTGGGGAAAGAAACATAAACATATTAAAATAGACAAGAAATATTGCCACACAACTGTGTTCAGGTTGCCAAATCACTACACATTTCTTTCTGGTTAAGCATTTGGGCATTTCATCATTGCAGTATTCTTCAGACCGGAGTATAACTTCGCAGGTGTAAAAAAATAAAAGAAATAAAATTCTGGAATTTTTTTCACCATTATTTGAGACCTATACCATTGGATTCATCTCTTCTCCCTTATCACATTCATACATATAATTTTTCGGCAATGTTTTTGACTCTACCCACCCCTTTTCGGTTCCCTCATCCTCATGGCCCATATCCGTAGCTAAGTCTTGGAAGATTGCTTCAATACCTTGCAATATAGTCTCACTGAGACCCAACAAGAAGTGAAACAACTCAGTGCCAATGTTTCCACCATCAATACAACCATGCAGTCCTCAATGGAGAAAACCAAACAAGACCTGACCACCCAGCTTGAATCTTTCTTTTCGTCACTCTGCACAAATATTCATATCCCTAGAGATAACCCTTCCTCTGACTCACCTCCACATACTAATGGTGAAAATTTCCTCTCATTCCCATAACTTTCAACACCATCACTTTCAACATGACCTACGCCTTTCGTGGGTGGATGTGACCAAATTTGATGGCTCAGACCCCACTGGTTGGGTAACCCAAATGGAACATTATTTCTCTTTATATGGCATTACAGATGACTTGGCCAAACTCCGGTATGGTGTTCTCCATCTAGATCAAGAACATTGGCAATGGTGGCAATGGAGAAAAACTTCTCGTCAAGGGTATATTGCTTGGACACACTTTGTGGCATATCTTTGTGAATGCTTTGACATTGACACCAACCATCTGGGTCGTTTGAAAAAGTTGAAACAATCAAGAACAATGGAAGACTTTATAGCTATCTTTGAGCGCCTGGCTTTTCGGACAGAGGGCATGTATGATGCCTTTTTCCAAGAGTGTTTTATCAGTGGCCTCAAGGATAAGATTCGGGCCCATGTCCTCATGGCTCAGCCTCAGAGTTGGGTGGAGGCTACTAAAAGAGATAAAGAAGCACAACAGGTTGTATCTTCTAAAAACTGAAAACCCTCCTTTATCCCTCTCCCTAAACCAGTAAATCCCACTAATCCCTTCGCTCCACTAAAGATCCAAAAATTGACCAGGGATAAAATGACTGAACGCCAACTCAAAGGCCTTTGTTATAATTGTGATGACAAATATTTCTCGGGCCACAAGTGTAAGGAACAAAAGATTTTTATGGTCATCTCCAAGGATATTTCATAAGAGGATGTTGAAACTCCCCTTGTGTCTGAGTTACCTGAAACCACTGACATAACCCCTCCTTCAGACCCTCCCGAAGTAGAATCAGTCATTTCCCTCAATGCTCTCACTATCTTCTCCATGCCCCAAACCCTCAAGCTAATCGGTTACATCAATCATCAGAAGGTCATGATTCTGGTTGATAGTGGAAGCACCCATAATTGTATTCATCACTGCATTGCCTAAGAAACTCATTGCTACATCCATGCCATCAATAATTTCCAAATCATGATTGCCAATGGTGGATCCATGAAATATGGAGGGCATTGTGAAAATGTACGTCTCCAAATTGGTGACCACCACCTGAAATTTCATATTTTTGCTATCGACATAGGTGGTTGTGACATTGTGTTGGGTGCAGACTGGCTAAGGACTTTGGGTCCCATTATCATGGATTTTAAGTAATTATCCATCCAATTCGACCAAGAGGGCCACCAATATAAGTTCCAAGGCATCACCACCAGTTCTTATGATATCATTAGTTCCCATCGTATGGAAAAACTGCTCAAAAAAGGTCATTCTGGTGTTATGTCCCAACTCCATGCCATACAAGCCACATAGACACCCTCGATGCTGCAAGACCTCCAAGCCCTCCTTTATAAACATCAAGTGGTATTTTCCACTCCTCAGGGACTCCCTCCTTCCCATGGTGTTCATGATCATTCAATTCCCCTTGAACCTGGAAGCCTGCCTCCCAATATTCGTCTGTATCATCACCCCTTTTCCCAAAAAAATGAAATTGAGAAAATGGTCCAGGAACTCCTTAATGCATGCATTATCCGCTCTAGTACGATCCCCTACTCTTCTCATGTGGTCATGGTCCTAAATAAAGAAGGTTCTTGGTGAATGCGTCCTGACTTCCATTCCCTCAACAAACTTACCACTAAAGACAACTTTCCCATTCCTATCATTGATGACCTCTTGGATGAATTGAGTGGCGCCCAATTCTTTACTAAACTTGATCTTCGTTTGGGCTGCCACCAGATACATATGAAAGAGGTGGACATTCCCAAGACTACCTTTAGAACTCATGAGGGCCACTATTAGTTTTTGGTCATGCCCTTTGGCTTGTGTAATGCCCCCTCCACCTTCCAAAGCCTCATGAATCACGTCTTTTGTCCTTTTCTACGTCATTTTGTCTTAGTTTTCTTTGATGATATCCTCATCTATAGAAAAACCTGGACACACCATCTTTCTCATGTGGATCGAGTTCTCCATCTACTCTCTCAGTACCAACTTTTCCTGAAATAGTCTAAATGTTCTTTTGGCACCTCAGAAGTAGAATACTTGGGTCATCTGGTTGGAAAGGATGGCGTCAGGGTGGATCCTAAAACTATTGAAGCTATGCAACACTAGCCTCACCCAAATACTCTCAAAATATTTTGTGGATTTCTAGGATTAACAGTTTATTATTGCAAGTTTGTTAAGAATTATGGAAAGATTGCAACACCTCTCACTGCTCTCCTAAAAAAGAACTCTTTCACTTGGACTCTAGGCACTGCTCAGTCTTTTCAAACCTTGAATATGGCCATGTGCACCACTCTAGTCCTAGCCCTTCCTGATTTCACAAAGACCTTTGTCTTGGAATGTGAGGCCTCAGGGAAAGGAATTGGTGTTGTCCTTATGAAAGAAGGTTGACCTTTGGTGTTAAGGTCCTAACCCACACATAGGTAGATCAATGTATTCAGATGTAATAAAGGTCAATATTAATAAGGCCTTTCAATAAAATAGAATAAGGCGGATGTAAGAAGACCTAATAGAAGCTTCTGCTTCTAGAAGGATCTTCCTCTAGATGCTTCTCTTAATAGACATATTTAGTATAAATAAGGGTCGAGGGTATGAAAACCCAAGCTTGGAGATTATTGTAATAGAGCACTTCTCGACTGGAGGTTGCCCCCTCGAAGAGGCCTGTGAACATTGATTTCTGAATCAAAGTTCTATTTCAGTTGTTGTTCTCATATTATTTCTGTGTTATTGTGGAGATTATGCTAGTTATATTACTGTTATTCTACCATTTCTAGCATTTTATTTATGTTCTGCGTATTTATTATATTTGGTATCTTGCAAGTGGTATCAGAGCACTTTCCTAGGCAAAAATTGTGGGTATTTGTTTTTCAGGGTAGAGACATATTCTAGTGTATTTAAGCCATAGAGATCTGTCATTATGCACATAAACCCACGGTTGAGGGATTCATACATGGAGGAAATACAAGTGGTTCTTAAGCACACATCTGTTGGCCACCCTTGTAACCCCTATTGGTACCCCTTTGAGTGGTAGCACATCAGAAAACACCTATGTATGGATCGACCTAGATTTCTTGAAGCCCTCTTTAGATGAACCTATCGGCTACCGAACTGCTATAGTGTCACTAAGAACAACAGTCAGGAAGATACTATCTAGTACCTAGGTAGTCGAGTAGTATGGCTAAGGGTACAATTTATCCTCCTTAGTTAGTGCCTTGAGATATTGGGCTGAGTACTACTATTGGACCCTGCATGTATATCAGAGAGCTATAGCACAGGGCAAACCCTTGTTTGTAGAACCCTTGAATACCTAACCCTTGGGGAACATAAACATAAGAAAATTAAACCGGCTAGATCTATTGCCATGCAACTATGTTCGGGTTGCCAAGTAAATACACATTCTTTCTGGTTAAGAATTTGGGGATTTTAACACTGCAACATTCTTTAGACCGAAGTATAACCCCGCAACTGTGAAAAAAAGAAAAAGAAAAGGAAAATCACCATTATTTGAGACCTATTCCATTAGATTCATATCTTCTCCCTTATCACATTCATCCATATCATTTTTCTGCAAAAAATTCTGACTCCGCCCGCTCCCTTTTCAGTTCACCCATCCTCATGGCCCATACCCGTAGCCAAGAACTGGAATCTCGCTTCAATACCTTGCAATCTAGGTTCCTTGAGACCTAAAAAGAAGTGCAACAAGTCAGTGCTACTATTGCCTCCCATGATACATCCATCAATACCACCATAAATGCATTCGTGTAGTCCGCAATGGCGGAAGTCAAACAAGAACTGACCACCCAGCTTGAATTTGTCTTTGCATCACTCTGAACCAAACTAAAGATCTCTACCAATGACCCTTTTCTCGATGCATATACAAAGACTGAAGGTGAAACTTCTTCCCATTCCCATACCTTTCAGCCCCATCACTTTCAACGGGACATACGCCTTCCGTGGGTGGATGTAACCAAATTTGATGGCTCGTACCCCACTGGTTGGGTCACCCAAATGGAACATTATTTCTCTCTCTGCAACATTACAGATGACTTGGCCAAACTCCGATATGGTGTTCTCCATCTAGATCAAGAATGTTGGCAATTGTGGCAATGGAGAAAAACTTCCTGTCAAGGGTATATTTCTTGGACCCAATTTGTGATTGAGCTTTATGAACGCTTTGACACTGACACCAACCATTTGGGCTGTTTGACAAAATTGAAACAATCAGGAACAATAGAAGACTTCATAGCTGAATTTGAGCGCCTGGCTTTTCGAACAGAGGGCATGACTAATGATTTCTTTCGAGAGTGTTTTATCAATGGCCTCAAGGAGGAGATTCGGGCCCATGTCATCATGGCTAGACCTGCGATTTGGGTGGAGGCTACTAAGAAAGATAAAGAAGCACAACAAATTGTTTCCTCTCAAAACCGTAAGCCTTCCTTTATCCCTCTCCCTAAACTAGTAAACCCCACTACTCCCTCCACCCCATTAAAGATCCAAAAATTGACCAAGGCTGAAACAGATGAATGCCAACTCAAAGGCCTCTATTATAATTGTGATGACAAATATTTCCCAGGCCACAAATGTAAGGAACAAAACCTTTTTATGGCCATCTCTGAGGAAACTCCGGAAGAGGATGTTGTAACTCCCCTTGTGCCCGAGTCACCAGAAATCACTGACATAAACCCTCCCTCCGACCCTCCCGAAGTGGAACTGATCATTTCCCTCAATGCTCTCACTGGCTTCTCTGCCCCCCAAACCCTCAAGTTAAGCGGTTACATCAAACACCGAAAGGTCACCATTCTGGTTGAAAGTGGCAGCACCCACAATTTTATTCATCACCGCATTGCCCAAGAAACCCATTGCTACATCCATGCTATCCACAATTTCCAAATCATGATTGCCAATGGTGGTTCTATGAAATGTGGTGGGCGCTGTGAAAATGTGAATCTCCAAAACGGTGACTACCACCTAAAATCCCATATGTTTTCTATTGACATGGGAGGTTGCAACATTGTGTTGGGTGTAGATTGGCTAAGGACTTTGGGTCCCATTCTCATGGATTTTAAGAACTTAACCATGCAATTCGACCAAGAATGCCACCAATATAAATTCCAAGGTATCGCTACTGGTTCACCTGAGGTCATCAGTTCCCATCGCATGGAAAAGCTGCTCAAAAAAGGTCATTCTGGTGTCATTGCCCAACTCCATGCCATACAAGCCACATAGACATCCCCATTGCCCCAAGACCTCCAAGCCCTCCTTTCTAAACATCAAAAGGTATTTTCCACTCCCCAAGGAATCCCTCCTTCCCGAGGTTTTCATGATCATTCCATTCCCCTTGTTCCAGGAAGCCTTCCCCCCAATATTCGTCCATCTCGCCACCCCTTTGCACAAAAAAATGAAATTGAGAAAATGGTCCAGGAACTCCTTACTGCATGCATCATTTGTCCTAGTATGAGCCCTTACTCATCTCTGGTCATCATGGTACTGAAGAAAGAAGGTTCTTGGAGAATGTGTCCTGACTTTCGTGCTCTCAACAAACTGACCATCAAAGACAAATTTCCCATTCCTGTCATTGATGACCTCCTAGATGAATTGAGTGGTGCCCATTTCTTCACCAAAATTGATCTTCACTCAGGCTATCACCAGATATGTATGAAAGAGGTAGACATTCCCAAGAAAACCTTTCGAAATCATGAGGGCCACTATGAGTTTTTGGTCATGCCCTTTGGCTTGTGTAAGGCGCCCTCCACCTTCCAGACCCTCATGAACCATGTCTTCCATCCTTTTCTCCTTCACTTTGTATTAGTTTTCTTTGATGATATCCTCATCTATAGCAAAACTTGGATAGACCATCTTACTCATGTGGATCAAGTTCTCTTCTTACTCTCCCAGCACCAATTTTTCCTGAAACAGTCTAAATGTGCTTTTGGTGCCTCAGAGGTAGAATACTTGGGTCATCTGGTGGGAAAGGATGGCATCAGGGTGGACCCAAAAAATATTGATGCTATGAAAGAATGGCCGCACCCAAAGACTCTCAAAAGCTTGCATGGATTTTTGGGCCTAACAGGGTATTATCGCAATTTTGTTAAGAACTATGGAAAGATTGCAGCACCTCTCATGACTCTCCTCGAAAAAAACTCTTTCACTTGGACTCCAGTAGTTGCTGAAGCTTTTCAAACCTCGAAGACAGCCACATGCACCACTCCAATTCTAGCCCTTCCCGATTTCACAAGGACCTTTGTGTTGGAATGTGATGCCTCAGGGAAAGGAATCGGTGTTGTCCTTATGCAAGAGGGTCGACCTTTGGCCTTCACCAACAAGAAACTATCTGAAAGGAATCTGGAAAAACCTATTTATGAAAAGGAAATGTTGGTGGTTCTGCATGTCATTGAGCTATGGTGTCCTTATCTCTTGGGGCAACGCTTCCAAATTAGGACAGACCATCAAAGCCTCAAGTACTTTTTGGAACAACACATTTCCTCCCAGGAGAAACAAAAATGGGTGACTAACCTCTTTGGATATGATTATGAGATCATTTACAAGAAGGGAAAAGACAATGTCGTGGTGGATGCACTGTCCCGGAAATATGAAGATGAAGATCCCTTTTTTCTCTTTCCTTCATTGTGCCTGATTGGCTCCAAGCTGTGTGCTAGGAATGGCTTCAAGATCCCAAAAGTTTGCATCTAATCCAGCAATTGCAGACCAAGTCTTCGGCTCCCCCATGGTACTCTTGGCTCTAGGATGAGCTGCGATACAAAGGCCTCTTGTATTTAAGTAAACAATCCAAGCTCAAATCCAAGGTACTTTCTGAGCTTCATGCTACACCCACAGCGAGGCACTCAGGGTTCACCAAAACATATGACAGGGTCAAACGTTCTTTTTTCTGGGATGGTATGAAACATGACATCCATAAGTTTGTCACTGAATGTGAGGTGTGTCAGTACAACAAGGGAGAAACAGTCAAGTTTCCGGGAACCCTCCAACCGCTTCTGATTCCCCCTGCTATTTCGAAGGATATCTCTATGGACTTTATTACAGGCTTACCCAAATTGGGGAATAAATCAGTCATAATGGTGGTGGTGGATCGCCTTTCCAAGTATGCTCATTTTTGCGCTCTTCACCACCCATTTACTGCATCCACGGTGGCTCAAATTTTCATGGACCAGGTCTTCAAGCTTCATGGCATGCCACACTCTATTGTTTCTGATTGTGACCCAACTTTCACAAGCAATTTTTGGCAAGAACTGTTTAAGATAGAAGGAACACAATTGTATCTTAGCTCATCTTATCATCCCCAGACGGATGGTCAAATGGAAGTTGTCAACAAGTGTTTGGAAACATATTTGAGGTGCTTTGCCTCTGAAAAACAACACCAGTGGGCTCAATGGTTACCCCTAGCCGAATGGTGGTACAACACTACATACCATACAACCACTCGCATGACTCCTTTTGAAGCACTATATGGAAAGAATCCACCTTCATTTCTCTCATACTTACCGGGTACCTTGAAGGTCCAAGCGGTTGACCAAACATTTACAATCCGAGAGGATATTCTTCGTACCCTTAAAAAGAACTTGGTCATGGCACAGAATCACATGAAGCAACAAGCAGATCAAGGTCACTCGGAACGTCAATTTGCAGAAGGGGATCAGGTGTTTCTGCGACTACAACCATATAAGAAAACTTCCCTCAAGGCCGAGCATTATCATAAGCTAGTGCCCAAATTCTATGGTCCTTACATAGTTCTCAAGAGTGTGGGACAAGTCTCATATCAGTTAGATATACCCAGTCACTCGAAGCTACATCCTGTTTTTCATGTTTCCTGCTTGAAGAAGGTGATTGGAACTAGGTGCCGAATTCAAACCAACCTTCCAGATTTAGCTGAAGAAGGATCCATTTGGCTACAACCAGAAGTAGTTTTGGACTAGCATGAGCGTTGCTTGCATAAGAGAACCATCAAGGAAGTTCTCATACAGTGGAAAGATATGACTCCAACAGATGCCACTTGGGAATCGGCTACCATTCTACAACAGTTTCCACATGTCAAGCCTTAAGGACAAGGCTGTTTTTAAGGGGGAGGACATGTTAAGGTCGTAACCCACACATAGGTAGATCAATGTATTCGGATGTAATAAAGGTCAATATTAATAAGTCCTTTCAATAAAATAGAATAAGGCGGATGTAAGAAGACCTAATAGAATATTCCACTTCTAGAAGGATCTTCCTCTAGGTGCTTCTCTTAATAGACATATTTAGTATAAATAAGGGTTAAGGGTATGAAAACCCAAGCTTGGAGATTATTGTAACAGAGCATTGCTAGACTAGAGGTTGCCCCCTCGAAGAGGCCTGTGAACATTGCTTTCTGAATCAAAGTGTTATTTCAGTTGTTGTTTTCATATTATTTTTGTGTTATTGTGGAGATTATGCTGGTTATATTACTATTATTCTGCCATTTCTAGCATTTTATTTATGTTCCGTGTAATTATTATATCTGGTATCTTGCATTTGGCCTTTACTAGCAAGCAACTATCTAAAAGAAATCTGGGCAAATCAATCTATGAAAAGGACAATTTGGCTATTCTGCATGTCATTGATCTGTGGTGCCCTTATCTATTGGGTCAATGTTTCCATATTAAGACAGGCCATCAAAGCCTCAAGTATTTTCTAGAACAACACATTTCCTCCCCGGAGAAAAAAAAATGGGTGACTAAGCTCTTTGGATATGGTTATGAGATCATTTACAAGAAAGGCAAAGACAATGTGATTGCGGATGCACTTTCTCTAAAATATGAAGATGAAGGATCCCTTTTTTCTCTTTCCTTCATTGTACCATATTGGCTCCAAGTCGTTCTCTAGGAAGGACTACAAGATCCCAAAGTTTTTCATTTGATCCAACAATTGCAGTCCAATGCTCCATATTCCCTAGGGTACTCTTGGCTCCATGATGAGCTTCAATACAAAGGACATTTGTATTTAAGTAAACAATCAAAGATTAAATCCACAGTACTTTATGAGCTTCATGCTTCACCCATAGCGGGGCACTCCGGGTTCACCAAAACCTATGACAGGGTCAAACATTCTTCTTTCTGGGATGGTATGAAAAAGGACATTCGTAATTTTGTCGCTGAATGTGATGTGTGTCAACACAACAAGGGAGAAACAGTCAAATCTCTGGGCACACTACAAATGAATCTGATTCCACCTGCTATTTGGAAGGATATCTCTATGGATTGTATTACAGGCTTACCCAAATCGGGAAATAAATCAGTCATCATGGTGGTTGTTGATTGCCTTTCCAAGTATGCTCATTTTTTCGCTCTTCAAAACCCGTTTACAACATCCACGGTGGCTTAAATTTTCATGGATTAGGTCTTCAAGGTTCATGGCATGTCACACTCTATTGTTTCTGATCATGAACCAACTTTCACAAGCAATTTTTGGCAAGAACTGTTCAAGGTACAAGGCAGCCAATTGCATCTCAGCACAACTTATCATCCTCATACTGATGGTCAAACTAAAGTTGTCAACAAGTGTTTGGAAACATATTTGAGGTGTTTTTCCTTGGAAAATCAAAATCAATGGCCTCAATGGTTACCCCTAGATGAATGGTTGTACAACACTTCATACCATACAACTACACACATGACTCCTTTTGAAGCGGTATATTGAAAGAAGCCACCTTCAATTCTCTCATACTTACCTAGTGTCTCGAAGGTCCAGGCGGTTGACCAAAAACTTACAGTTCGAGAGGCCATTCTCCGTACTCTCAAAGAGAATTTGGTCATGGCACAAAATCACATGAAGCAACAAGAAGATCAAGGTTACTTTGAATGTCAATTTTCAGAAGGGGATTAGGTGTTTCTTTGACTGCAACGTTATAAGAAAACTTCGCTCAAGGACGAGCATTGTGAGAAGCTAGTGCCCAAATTTTATGGTCCTTATACCATTCTCAAGCATGTGGGATAGGTAGCCTATCAGTTATCTTTTCCCAGTCATTCGAGGATGCATCCTATTTTTCATATTTCATGCTTAAAGAAGGTGATTGGAACTAAATGCTAAATTCAAACCAACCTTCCCAAGTTAGCCGAAGAAGGATCCATTTGGCTACAACCACAAGCAGTTTTGGATCAGCGTGAGCGTCTCTTGCGTTAGAGAACCATCAAGGAAGTGTTAGTCTAGTGGAAAGATACAACTCCAACATATGCCACTTGGGAACCAACTACCATTCTACAACAATTTCCACATCTCAAGCCTTGAGGACAAGGCTATTTTTAAGGGGGTGGGCATATTAGGGTCTTAACCTGCACATAGGTAGAACAATATATTCAGATGTAATAAAGGTTAATATTAATAAGGCCTTGTAATAAAATAGAATAATTCGAATGTAAGAAGACCTAATAGAAGCTTCCACTTCTAGAAGGATCTTCCTCTAGATGCTTCTTTTTATAGACATATTTAGTATAAATAGGAGTCGAGCGTATGAGAACCCTAGCTTGGATATTATTGTAATATATCTATGCTCAACTAGAGGTTGCCCCCTTGAAGAGGCCCGTGAACGTTGCCCTCAGAATCAAAGTGTTATTCCTGTAGTTATTCTTATATCATTTCAATGTTATTGTGGTGATTGTTCTAGTTATATTGTTGTTATTCTTCCATTTCTATCATTTTATTTCTATTCTGCATACTTTTTATATATGGCATATTACACTAGATCGATGGTACACAACCTCCTCTTAAGGTCCCAATATTGTTCCACACTTGGAAACACCATCACTCAACACGTTCATTCCCACGTGCTCTCGATATGATACCTTCATTCCCTTGATCGAACGATCGAGAAGGGTCCCAAAGGATTCATAGATCCATGGTCCACAATACTTAGCTACTTCATTCTTCGGGGGTTTTGGCATGTCTATGCATCCATTTTCCTGAAGTGGTCAATGTCAGGCTGACTACCTTAGATATGATGGTCGATATGGTTCTTGGACTATTATAACCCTAAAATGCACCATACAGGTTTACCTGGCATCAGGCCAACTCATGCCTCTTCCTAGCCAAAGCCATGCTGAGTAACTCCTCAAAAACCACTCAAAACAAGCAACCCGCGCCCTAACTTCTCACTGGGCGCGGGCATCCGCTTGCTTTCCTCTTACTGCACGCGGGTATCCGCGGGCTAGCCTAAAACAGCCCGCGAGTACCTAACAATGCAAAAAATCAGGGAAGTTTCC
>ML785425.1:111378-133452 GCA_009831015.1 Picea engelmannii
ACTTGAACCATTTGAAATATGGGCCTTAGACTTTATAGGACCCATCAACCCTCCATCCAATCAAAAAGTTTATATAGTGGTCTGCACAGACTACATGACTAAATGGGTGGAAGCCAAGGCACTCCATAGAGCGACTGAAGAAGTAGTTATAAATTTCTTATTTAAAGACATCTTCACCAGATTTGGAATGCCAAGAGAATTAGTTACAGATGGAGGACCTCCTTTCACTTCTCATGGGTTCAAAGCCACCCTTCAAAAATATCATATTTAGTAGAGAATGACTACAGCATACCATCCCCAAGCCAATGGATAGGTGGAAAGCACAAACAAAGTAATAGAAACCATTCTCACAAAAATAGTGAAGGAAAATAGAAAGGATTGGTCCTACAGGCTCCTTGAAGCACTATGGGCCTACAGAACTACCTAGAGAAATACTACAGGATTCTCTCCCTATGAATTAGTCTATGGAAAGAGTGTTGTCTTTCCTGTGGAATTTGAGATAAAAATATTAAGGACTTCTTTAGCTGTCAACCTTGATTTAACCGATGCACAGACAGCCAGGTTGCAGCAGCTTAATGAACTGGAGGAGAAAATACTAGATGTCATTCAACAAACAACCATAATTCAACAACAAAGATCAAAATGGCATGACAAAATTATCAAGAACAAGCAGTTCTAAAAAGGTAATTGGGCCCTACTGTATGATTCCCGGTTCAAAGAATTTCAAGGGAAACTATGTACAAGATGGCTTGGACCTTACGAGGTAGACACAGTTTTCCCCAATGGAACAGTAAGGCTCCTCACAATCGATGACTCCAAAACCCCGTTACTTGTAAATGGTCATCGGATCTGTCTGTATCAGTGACCTATTTCTAAAGAAGATTTTAAGGCCACATGCATGGCAGACGCCCATTTCCTCTTTGTTGAGGGGGTTTCTACCCCTAATTGAAATTAATTCTTTTAAGTTAATTTCTTTAGTATTAGATTAGATTAGATTTTATTTACTAATAATCCCTATCAAGAAATACCATGTTACAGTCGATTTTTGCAGATTCCCGATCGAAGCACAACCACTAGGAAAGGACAATCCTACTTCAAAGAGACAAGCTTTCACGATGCTGAAACACCACTGTTCAGCACTGTTGAATTTCTCCCGATGCTAAAACACCACTGTTCAACACTCTTGATTTTTCCCCGATGTTGAAACACCACTGTTCAACACTTTTTATTCTTCCTACTCCTAAAACACTATAGTCTGCCATTTCCTCACCATTCTTCATCGACAAAACAACACTGTCCAACAATTGCTTCGCCCTTTTTTTTTCCGTTGATGAAACACCACCATTCGACACTCTTGATTTTTCCCCGATGTTGAAACACCACTATTCAACACTTTTTATCTCCTACTCCCAAAACACTACAGTCCGCCATTTCCTCACCATTCTTCATCGATGAAACAACATCGTCCAACAATTGTTTCTCCCTTTTCTTTTTCGTTGATGAAACACCACCGTTCAGCACTCTTGACTTTCCTCCGATGCTGAAACACCACTTTTGAATTTCTTCCGATGCTGAAACACCACTGTTCAACACTTTTTATTTCTCTTACTCCCAAAACACTATAGTCTGCCATTTCCTCACCATTCTTCATCGACGAAACAACACCGTCCAACAATTGTTTCTCCCTTTTCTTTTCCTTTGATGAAACACCATCATTCAACACTCTTGACTTTCCTCCGATGTTGAAACACCACTATTGACTTTCTTCCGATGTTGAAACACCATTGTTCAACACTTTTTATTTTTCTTACTCCCAAAACACTACAATCCGCCATTTCCTCACCATTCTTCATCGATGAAACAACACCGTCCAGCAATTGTTTCACCCTTTTCTTTTCCATTGATGAAACACCACCGTTCAGCACTCTTGACTTTCCTTCGATGCTGAAACACCATTGTTCAACAGTTTTTCACAGTTTCTCATCACCGAAACAACACTGTCCAGCAATTGTTTTGTTCTTTTCTGTTGCTGAAACACCAGTCTTTCACCATCATCTGTCAGCAAGATTTTACGCCCTCATATTATAGTTCATCCTTCCAGTCATCAAACCCTCGAAACAATTTATCTATTAGATCAAAAGTCTCCGCCATGATAGGACTACCACGGACAGGCATGATATTTTGTTTGCAGAATGAATCAAACGGTAAGGCGAGGTATGTAAATTTTATGTAATTTAGTTAGACTATAGTTAATGGGAAGATTCTATATCATTATGACCACTCAAGTGCAATCATTACTAGCCGCACTTGATGGGAGGGGAGGACACATCAAATCTTCGATACCATCATTTCACACAAATTCACCGCCGCCACCCCTATTTCACCACCCTTTCGCACATTTGACCGCCATTTTGCATAACGTCGCTCGGAAAACTCACTCTGCGCAGAAGCTGATACTCAAACTCTTTGACATTGTATCTTACCGAGCTGATAGCTATGGGAGGCTCTGTCATACGAAACTAACCCACCACCACAGCGTTGTTAGAACATTATCCAGCAACTTATCAAATCTTTCAGCAGCAGGATAGCTCAGCTACTTTCAGAGACTCCAGTGGTATAATGAACAATAGGTCCTGCAATTCACCCTTAACCTTCAGGAATACCATTTTGTTGTCCAAGGGATCCAAATTTTAGTAACAGAGGAATATATGGCACAGGTCTCAGACCTCCATATCGACGACACTCGCATGTTCAGCCGTAAACATATCATTCAAAATGCTCAGCAGAATTTCTTCCTGCCAGAAGAACGAATTGAATTTAAAGGCAAGGGTGTTCAAATCAACTCATTGCCACCCCCATGGCCGGAAGTTGCAAGATTCATCAAGCATTACATAACCTGCGAGGGCCAGTACCAGGTAGTTTATTAGCATGACTTTCTTCTGTTATCTCATTTAAGGCATAATAGACGGGTCAATATTCCTTATTATTTGCTGGTATGTTTGAAAAATATGGCACATTATTGTAGAAAGGCTAAAGATCCCACCCTTTCACTCACCCATCACCATCTTTTCCAATTGCTCATCCAAAGGGGTTTTGCTCAACAAAACCCTCCACTAAATAATCTGCCCATAAACCCCCAAGCAACTGCCGAAATTCCTGAAAATCTCCAGGAGCAGCAACCGCAAAATTCCCCAGACCCTCCAGAAGTACCCAATAGCCCGCCCACAGAACCAACCAGACCAACCAATCCCCCTACCATACCAAGCCCGCCTCATACCTTACCAGAATCATCCACTCTCGCCCTTCATATTCTTAGTGATGATTCTGAGCTAGATAATTCCCCCTGCCCCATCATTGAGGAAAGACCCTCACGAAAACGAAAGCAAATTCCCCTCTTTCCACCCCTATTACGAAAAAAGTGAACAAGGGCCTCAACAAGGCCACCCATTATTGCCACTACCCTAGATCCCCAACCCATTCGATTGATACCCCGTACATCTCCAACCTCCCAAATCCTGGGATCTTTGCCTATCCCACCCACGGGCACTGAAACACAAGAACTAGATGCCCAAGGTGGTGCGCCCTCATTTCTTTCAAATCCCGTAGCTGAAACACAAGAACCAGCCATAGCTGCCACACAAGAACCAGCTATGGCTGAAACACAAGAACCAGCTGCTGATATTGAAATTGAGATACAAGAATTAGAGACCCCGGGTGTTGCAACACTACTCTCCTCAAATAAAGTAGTTGAAACACAAGAACCAGCTACCCATTCAGTGGCTGAAACACAAGAATCAGCCATAGCTGCCACACAAGAACCAACTACAGCTGAAACACAAGAACTAGCTACTAACATTGAAATGGAGATACAGGAATCCGAGGTCCAGGGCGCTGCAACATCACTTTCCTTACATCAAGAAACTGAAACACAAGTTTCAGCTACCATTCCTGTAGCTGCTCCACAACAACCAAAACCAACAATGGCCTCTGTATTGAAGGAAAATGAGTTTTTAAAGTATGAACTGGAAGAATATAAGGAAGAATTAGCCAGGACAAAAGAAGCATATGAAAAGGAACTAAATTTGTACACCTTGTCTCGTACAACAACCTTGTCAGAAGAGACTACAGAGAGCACGTGTAAAGAATATATGTGTTGCCAATGTGGGGATATTTACTATCAAGTGGGCTATAAGGTAACTCAAGTCCCAGTAACAGGAGCAACCCCTATTCCTTCACCTTTTGTAGTCAAGGAAGAACTTGCTGAAACACAAGAACCAGCAGGTCCTCCCAAGCTCAAGACTGAGCCCTGCATTGCAACAAAAGAAGCCCCTACCTTTGTCAACAAAGATGTACAGACAATGCCCATGGAGGAATTCACACCCCCTAGCCAGATCAATCTCCCCACTTTTATAGAGCATTCTACTGAGACCTTACCTCATCCCACTACTTGCAATGCTGAAACATAGACTCAGCTATGGGATGAGAAGGCAACAATACAAAAATGGAAGAAAGAATATGCTGAAACACAGGCCAAAAGCCTGCAAGTGCATAGAAAAAACTAGATAAATCACACTTTCTCAAATTGGGAAGCTCTAGAGCAGACACGCGAGGAAGCTCATGCCCTGAAGAAACAGAACAAGGAGTTAAAAGGTAGAATGGCCTGGGTATTTGATTTGACACAAAAGCTATTGGCCACAAGAAAGCCATCTTGTAACTACTCCTTGTTCCTTATGGAGCGACTCACATGGTTTCAGATCAAATCAATTATAGAAGGAAAATCCTATGCAGTACTACACCCAACAGACTTTGTCAAAACTTTCACAGAAGCATCTGCTAGAGATCAACACCTCCTCTGTGAGGCATATTTCCACAATGAAGCCATCCCCGAGAATAGGCAACTGAACCTCAATCCTCTTGTTGGGGACATTCAGATTCGAGTGTTCACCTCCTTTCTCCACAATCAAATCATTTGGAAAGATGATTTTTTGGTTGCTAAGCACAATGAAGATAATTGCCTCCTCTGGATAAGACCAAAACCTCAGAAGGCAGCCACCTTTGTCACAGAATATTATGAGTTCTTAAATAAACCAAGGGTGACTGAAGATGTTCAGCAGCTACAATCAGCAGTACTCCAGGACTGTCAGCACATCATCAGATCCATAGAGATTCCTGCCCTCTAGGCAAATCACTTGTTTTGGTAGCAATCAACTGAAAAGAGACAAGAACACAATCCTTTTAATCCTACCAACTTTGAGGTAGCAATTTCCAGGGTACCTAACTACATCCAGTGTATTCAGAACTGTGATGAAAACTGGATAGGGTACCGGTTATATTTTCCTATCCTCTGGTTGCCAATAGAAAGGTATCAAATCAGTTATAAGCTACATAAGAAGACAGAAACAACAACATGGCAAATATTACAGCAGGTCCAAGGGTTCAGAACGCCAACGGACAGTACCTCCCAGAGCTACTGCTTGAGTAATTTACACGTTTAGATTCGGTATCCAGACTCTGATTCAGAGTGACGTTGCCTGAGGACATGCAACACCTTGTGTTGGGGGGGATGTTAGGACCACACAATGTACCTTTTTTCCTATACTTTCTGCCACTATTACACTCTTGATCACCCACATTTAAACTCATACTATCAGTTTATCTGATCATTCCAAAGGTATACAAACGCCCCTTCTCATTACTATACGTTTAATCTGTTTTGCATAATATTTTACATCATTCTCATACTTAACCATTGATTAGAAATGTATAAGTGTTGAAACAGTTCAAACTGCAGATTAGCATTTGAGGCCTGATGCTAAAACATAGAGCTATTATACAGTCCAGGGTCGCAGATGCTGAAACACAAACTTGTTACACAATCCAGAGTCGTAGATGCTGAAACACAGAGCTGTTACACAGTCTAGAGTCGTAGATGCTGAAACACAGAGTTGTTACATAGTCCAGAGTCGCAGATGATGAAACACAGAGATGTTACACAGTCCAGAGTCACAGATGCTGAAACACAGAGTTGTTACACAGTTCAGATTCGCAGATGTTGAAACACAGAGGAAACCATTACACAGCCCAGGACTGACGACGCCGAAACACAAAGGAAGTCGTTACATAGTCAGCAGTCAACAACAACCTTACAACAAAGCGCAGATCCCATGGCTGAAACAACCCGCAATTTGCGATGCTGAAACAACATCAGCAGTAACGAGAAGAAATTGTTACTCTAGCCGTAACAACAACATCTCATTCAATACTTGCAATATCATTCTATTGCGCGAGACTGGGACATCCTATTCTGGTTTAGAATGTCGATCTGACTAAGAATAGGACTCAGATACACATTGTAATTTTTGATCAATTGTATCAGAGGGATTCCCTCTTTAAATAAGAGGAAATCACCATTCGAGGGATCCAAGTTTTATGTATTAAGAAAGCTTCAAGAGAGAGGGACATATTTTTCATTTCCAGATTGTAACATGATATTTTGATAGATTACTAAAAGACAGCTTTGAGTATCCTTCTCTAGCTTTCTTGTTTCAGGGGAATCTTGTGAGAAGGGAGGGCCCACCTTCTTCACAAGATTCACCCGTTAGTTTTAGAGTGTGTTAGTATAATTTCTGTTTATGCCTTGGTTAACTTTCACATGCTGAAAAACTACTTTTAATGAATTATGCTTTGTTGAAACACTACTGAACTCTGTCTTGTTAAAAACTTTAGTTTATTGAATGTTACATTATTTTCACGAAGTTCATAATTCTTTTTTATTAGAAATCTTGTGTGATGATTTTATGAGGCTAGCCAGAGACTGGGTTAAGGGTTCCTTCTCAGAAAGGAAGGGATCAAAATATCTTGTTCTCTGTAGGTTTCAATTACTTCAGCAAGTGTGCTAGCCAGAGACTGGGTTAAGGGTTCCTGCTCAGAAAGGAAGGGATCAAAATATCCTGTTCTCTGTAGATTTCAATTACTTATGCAAGTGTGCTAGCCAAAGACTGGGTTAAGGGTTCCTGCTCAGAAAGGAAGGGATCAGAATAGCATGTTCTCTGTAGATTTCAATTATTTCTGCAAGTGTGCTAGCCAAAGACTGGGTTAAGGGTTCCTGCTCAGAAAGGAAGGGATCAGAATATCCTGTTCTCTGTAGATTTCAATTATTTCTGCAAGTGTGCTAGCCAGAGACTGGGTTAAGAGTTCCTGCTCAGAAAGGAAGGAATAAGGAGGTCCTGTTCTTTGTATATATCAGTTATTTTTCACAAGTGTGCTAATCAGAAATAGGGCTAAGGGTTCCTGCTTAGAAAGGAAGGAATTATATGGCCTTGTTCTCTGCTAGATAGAGTTATCGTTCTCTGCATTACTGTTTTCATGAAAGAGTGTTAATCAGAATAAGGTGTTGAAGTCTCTACTTGAGAGTAAGGGTCTTGTTCTCTGGTTATAGAATAGTTGTTCTTTCCTGTTGCAAATGTTATTTTAATGTAATCCAGGATTCTTTAGATTAATCTTTAAGATCTGCAATAGGCAGGTTGCTTTCCTGTAATTTAAGTCAGAACTTCAGTTCATTCAAGGCAAGTGTGATTAATATAGTTTCCTTTACTACAACTCTAAGTTGCTTTTGGAATTGAGCATATATAGTGCATGGTTATCTTTGAAATAAACAGACTTCCCTGGGTTGACAATTTATGTATCACTTGATTGTTTGAATTAATTAAGAAATTATAGTGACCAACACCTGTAAATTCACTTCTCTATTACTCATTGATCATTCAAAAATTACAGAAACATCCTCTTGGAAAAACAAATCCCATGGTCCAGCGAAAAGGAACTCAGTTCTTCAGAGGTCGAACCACCCTTTTCAACCATCTCAATTACAGAAATAAATAGACTTTACATAAACAAATTATCTCTAATTTTTAGGAACTAGTCTCAAATGGAACTGGGTCTCGAATGCTAAGGGTAATGGTCAAAACTCCTTAAAATCTAGAACTACTCTGTATCCACTGATCTTTTGCCTCAAAATGCTAAAAGACACCTCACAAAATGCTAAGCTGTCACTCGATAAATTGACTGCTAGTTATCTTGGATGAATTTGAGTTTCCATTTTTATTCTTCTCTTATCCTCGAATCACTTAGATCAAATTCGAAATACAAAGAAACCCCCCGAAAAATACAAGTGTCCTCTATCTAAACACAAAATCGGGAGTGTTACAACTAAATCCCTCAAATTAGGATTTATCTCTTAATGAGTTTTTACAATTAGAAACAACTGTATTTCAGTGTGAAATGGATGAGAATCATCCCTAAATCCAACTAGGAGTCATGAGAAATGATCTGGTAGGGTGTAACAGAAATCTGGGTGAGATTCATGTGATTCTGGTTGTCTCCATCGAGTGTCTTATGAAATGGTATGTTGTTGGAGGTATCTTCCAGATGATGTACCGATGGTGGGTTCTATGATATCATACACCCAGTCATATCACATCAAACTCTGGCGAAGCACCACGATAAGGAAGACAAATGTTGAGATAAAGGTGAAAATGCGTGGAACCTGGGAAAATAATGGTGTTAGATACAGAGTAAGTCACCACCATTCCACCTCCCTAATGATGAAAAATGGATCTTTCAATCGCCACATAGAGCCTATGATTCTTCTCTAACTGATAATTTTGTTCCACCTCCAGGGGCGTTGATCAACTGCTCATTCAACGGTGAACCAGAGTTGTTACCCACGCATTTAATGGAGTAAATAACTGAATGTTTTGACTGCTAGATGTCTCCCAAACTGAATCGTTGAATGATGTCTACATGCAAGCCCGACAGGTGACGAAGCTCTCCATGCAAAAAACTGAAAGAAACGACAAATGGTACCTATGCAGAGTGTTAATGCAAAATGATAGGTGGAGTCTTAATCAATTACCATAGTGCATCAAATCAATATTTAACATACATGGAGTAATTATACCACTTATTCATCACCATTTCACTTAACTTTCGGTGTTTAACCTTCCATCATTACGCCAATTGATATCTGGATCGTGCGAAAATGCGGGATCTAACCTTTCCAATTTTACTTATTTTTTATGGTTAATCGAGCTTTTCTTTTCTCTTTTAACCACTGAAACCTGTACGTTTTTTGTAAGGTATTCGATACTGGTGCCACCCTTACTACATGAAACTATAACAGGACCAGCAGACACACAGTCAACAATAATGGCAAAGAACATTTCATTAGCAAGAAACACATCTCTGATGGTTTGCTTCACTTCTGCAATTGATATACCTTTGGGAACATCCACTCCATATTTTCTCATCAGACTTGCACCCTTGTATTCATGGATATTGAGATGTTGGACTTGTTGATGCCACAATTTGCAATAGAGTAGGGCATCTGGTCGTTGGTATCGACACCTTCAATATGGCAACTAACGTCTAATCTTTTCTCCTCAACATCTACGTATTTCCTCTTGGCACCTAGCGTTAAGTTTAAATTCTAGCACCTCTTTTATATCGGTGGGATATATCCCACATTTGATCTAAGAAACTCTTTTGAAACATTGATATACACCAACGTTGCCAATACATGTCGACGCATTGAGCAAATTACGCCCCTCTGGGGCTCCTTTTCCATATGAATTGGTTCAGGATCTTGGTGGTTGGTCCTTGACTAGCATGTGTATCATGTTGACTCTTGTTTTGTGTGTTGGATGCAGGTGCATAGACTTGGACACTGTGATCTTGTAGGATTGGTGCTCGGCCAATAAGTTTTACCAAAATTTTAATATATGACATGTTTTTGTATCATACCCGAGAGCCTTTAATGGCTCCAAAAATTAAATATAAAGCCGAGCTTCCATAAGCCTATAAAAGGCCCAAGAACTTATTGGCTTACCAAAACTAATGACAAAGCCAAATTTTGGTTAATAAACCAAAAATTTGAAATTATAGAACCTTTGCCCAGGCAATCGTGAAAAACATAGACTTTTCCAGATTCATGTCAAAAAGTGCAAGTCAGTATGTAATGACATTTTCCTTACAAAATCTATGTAAGGTGATGATATTGTGCGAAACTCATGCGCCCAAACACAAAGATTTCTCATCCTTTTCACCTTTCCACTACACGTTGTGAAGCAATGTTAGGTCTTTGATCATTTGGAAATAATTTAAAAAATGGAACTGAACAAACTTTCAATCCCAAAATTAAAAGATATCAGTCAGAATACTGATCTTCCCTATAAGTTATAGGGTCCTAACATAGGCTCCACCTGGGGATGGAAGCTCCTTGGGAGGTGTCGAGAATCCATAGAACTCTGAATTTTGTAGACCAGTTGATCATTGGGTTGTCCCCAAACTGTAAACTGAAAATAAAACCATGAAAAATTGAATTGAAAGAAGTGCTCATCCTGTTGAGCTTATTGGCACACTCCTACCTACCCTACTTTGCTAATAGTTACTACTCAATCAGGTAATGAAAAAGTCCTAATGAATCCAACTCAGTAGTTGATCCCATGATTGGGCTTCCTCAGCATGCTTGATGAAAATCAAAACTGAAATATGTAATGGCAATTGGTGACATATTTGGTCGTTATAGAGAATACATGTTTGAAAACTCAAGCTAACATGAATCTCCATGTAATCCGATATAGGATTAATTAAAGCATGATGCATGATATTCACTCCTAGAACTTCGATGACTAGTTGATCAGTTGCATCCTCAAATTTAAACCCTGCATCTACAACTTCAGCCTTATACTTGAAAACATAATCATCATCAATCTGCAAATCAACTGGTAGTACGATTTCCTCTTGCTTTGGAGAAGGAATATTTTCCAAGAATTCTTTGAGATCTCGGAAATTATATGACTGAAATTGAGAATCCAAAAGTTCAATATCCTTTTCGAACTTTTCAACAACTAGCTCAAGAAAACAAATTTTACTTTTAGGAGAAAATTTGCTCGATTCCAAAATACAAAACATAGTTGTTAAGAAGTCTTCTTCAATGTGAAATTCTGCTAATTTATTCCTGAATTCTTTTATGGCTTCACAAGATATAGGATTTGCCACATACCCTGTCATCTTGAAGCATCATCAAGGCTTTGAAATCTAGATTCTTTGGCAGTGAAGTTGCTTGTGAACTTTGAAGCTCGAAATTGTGAACAATGGAGTCGCTAGGTGAATGGTACAACCTTCCTGTGTTTGGCTTTTTTTCACCATCAGAAGCCAAATATGAGCTGGATATATTTTCTGGAGAACTCAAAATCTTGTCCCCATAATGGTTGCCAAAATGTTAACGCTCTGTAATTTCTTAGCTGAAGAAGAAATTGATGGAGGTAACTGTTTCAACCACTTGGAGTCTTGGATCTATCCCTCCAAGACTCAGAGAGAGCCCTCTATGAGTCTTGGAGGGTTAGATCCAAGACTCCAAGCGATTGAAATAGTTACCTCCATCAATTTCTTCTTCAGCCAAGAAATTATAGAGCATTAACAGGGTGGCTTTGACTGCAAAGGAAATGCCTCTAAAGAATCCATCCACCAAGAAATCACCACGGGAACCAAAGCTACAAGAATAAAAAATAGGAGAAGGATCCTCCCCAGCAGTTGCAAGACAATTAGAATTCTCTCCTAAGCTGGTGTCCATCATCAAGGTGATCACCAAGGATCCCTTTGTCCAACCCCCATATTTTGGGGATACACTCCTCACAACGACCCTGATACAAGGAAGCTCGATGATGAGGTCCTCCCAAATATTCACAAGGCTTATCTGCACATGGTGGCAAGATGGTCTCCAGTTTTCCCTTGCATCGATCTCTTAAAGTGGCTCATTGATCACATCGATGCACATAAATGTTTTATTATTGATGACAATGACGAATGATTCGGATTTTTCCTCCCATAAGAAGTTTAGAAATACTACAAACTCAATAAGTCTGGAGAAAAGTTGAGCATTGATTTCGTGTTGAGTTTCTATGCCTCTCACGACACTAGCAAAATCATGGCATCCTGGTGGAGGGAAGACAATAAATTCATAAACTGAACTTCTGGCTGGTACCCGACAGTCAATCTCAGGGAACCATATGCCTATCTCATGGCCCTTCTCTGCAGATTACATGGGGAGAAAGACTGCTCCTAGTTTTTGGAAGCTTGGATGCCTCTGGCTTTTATAGTTTCCATTTTAGGCACCAGTTTCAATTGGGGTGCTATCATCTCTAAACAGTTGAGCACCTGGATAAAAAAGGCACAAGCACCAAAGGAGGGAGATACCCCTGCCTTCTACACGACTTCATATCTACTGGACATCATCTTTGCGAGGAACGCTTTTGCCGGGATGAACTTGAATTGGCACCCTTCGGAGCTTGCAGTCCATGTATACTACATCATCTTTTGGGAAAACAGGTACAAGAAATTCTATGTTGTTATCTGTGATCAGTTTATTGCACCCACTTACTTCTTTCTCTTTAAGAAAAAATTCCCTAGATTACCAGGCTAAGCAAAGAAGGTCATAGTTAAAATTGTTCACTGGTATTTGGATGAATGAGAAACCTACATTAGGATTTTTGGTGCCACAAGGGCACCAAATTTATTGCCTGTTTATGTTCCCGGCTGGCTAGTGTTAGGAGAAATCTTCTATCAAACCATCATACAAGGATACAATGCAACTTTAGTAAAAGACAAGAAGAAGGATTCCATACCGTATGGGTTTCATATCGTCTTCTACATGGTCAAAGACACCACACATGCTAAACAACTTGGGCTAGGTCAATTGGAATTTTAGTTCCAAAATGGTCAATTTCCCAAACATGGTCTCAATGGATTGGTCCTACAGCATGTGTCATAGGTATCATCCTATTAGAATTATGCCCACGATCGATTTGAGGATGAAATTTTCACCAAGAATGCTCAAGACTGGGATATGGTGGCAGCTAGGAAGGTTGATCCTAGATGAACCAATTTTAGCGCTATGAGCTATCAAGAGCAGGCCATGTTTTTGGAGCAAGCAGTTCAAGGAGTTAGTTGACACCCTGAAGTAGTAGTAGCATATGAATTGGAGGAAGAAACAAATGATCCCCAAGAAGACATTGAGATCATAGAAGCTCATCAGGGATCCCCGGTACAAATAAGAGATTTCCCTAAAGATCAGATGGCTCAAGAGAATGGCGCAATTTTATACTAGCAAGCTCTACTACTAATGAAACAGATGTAGGATAACCCGCATCTTGCCATAAGTCCTGGGATTTCAACTATTGTCTGAAGTGTCCCAACAGAACCAAGTGATCCTAGTCTCACAGTCGTCGATGGCACCAATAGGTCGAGCAATCCTGAATCAATGATATCGCCAATTGATCCCTTGGGAGAAGGAACAACTCAACCAACGATGGGTTGGGTGTCGATAGAAACACAAGAACCCAACTCCTTGAGCACTCTTATACTCATTTACAGTGACGACAAGAGCACGAATCCCTCTCGTGGTACCCCAGTGCACATCCAAGAAGAAGAAGGTCCCAAAAATACCCCTTCCCCAAGTCCCGAAAAGGTCTCTTCTACTGGGCCCTGGGTTCAGGACCAGGGAGTCCCACATAAAGAAGTTGAAGATGAAAGTAATCTCAATACAGGAAAGTCCAATGAACTGGAAATAGATGTAGGCCCGAGTGATGAGCCTCCTTAGAAGGAAATCAATAGTTTTGTGATCGATGAGCAAGTAAGTGACAAGTCTATGCCCGACACCTCTATCCTGCCCAATACCTAGACCCCCGGTGAGAAACAAGTAGAATTTGGATCTACAAGGTAGAACAAAGAAGTTTGATAGCCCACTCTCGAACAAATATACACTGTAGGAAGCTTGGGAAACAATCTCACATAGGGTGATCAGCAGATACCAGACCCGGTAGATGAGGTCGTAGACATCTATGTGATCTCCTATGATCAATAGAGAAAGGCTATCATACAAAGGACTACAAAAAAGAGAAGAATCACCCTGGATTAGTCCATCATAGTCGTCACTGAGGAGAAGTTAATCGATACATCATATGCCCGTACATATGAGCTGATTGGTGTGGGAAAATCCCTTTGAGAGGCCGCCTAGGATAGAGCCAAGAGATATGAAAAAGAACTTGTCGCCGCCCAAAAGTAGCTCGAAAACTTACACAATCTCATCGATTACTATAAGGGTGCTGCATAGACATTTTTGTATTTAAAAGATGAGTTTGGTAAAGTTTACGATGATTTCAAGAAGAAAAGACACCTGTTAATCTCGAATATAGACGAATTCCAGGAAGACACTCTCATGGCACTCGTGACATGTAAGGAAATGGAGTGATGCTATGAGAAGGCACAACATGCGATGGAGAGGCTCGAGTTTATTGAGGCAGTCCAGAAAGGCCGAGAAAAGGAAGACCACGACATTCGTCTAGTAAGTAAAATCAGTCTCAATTACATGAAGTGATCAGCCAAATACTGGGCCAAAATGTCTCGAAATCCACATGAAGAAATCCAAGAACAATGGGCCAAATGTCAGAAGCACTGGGATAAAATCAATAAAATAATGAAAGACATCGGACTCCCTGAGTATTGTACCCCCGATATGTTTATCAACCTAAATGAAATAATCAAGCTGTTCACTAAACAAGATGCGTTATGGGTCAAAGAATGTGCAAGGGTCACTAATGCAAAGCCAGGGAAAGTACAACAATTTGCAGAACATCCAATCAAAGCTAGAACCATGCTTCAAAAATTGAACTTCAGCCTCGCAAAGTATCGGGTGCACGCTGCAGACTTCAGGGGAATATATTCCGCTCCAACGGAACAACATAGATTTCCATGGGCCAACACCTGTGAAAAACTCTTTATTAGATGGTCTGATTATGAAAGAGCCCACCCTTTTAAAGAAACAACTCGGGTGGACTGTTGAAAGACTGTTAGATGATAACTCCACGTGGCGATTTTTTATTAGCTCAAATTATATTTTACCGTTAATTATTGTTAAGACTTTATATTATAAATAGGGACATCGATCGATGGTCAAAGGGTCGATGGTTGTTGTAAGAATGCTTTTTCTTTTTCTTGTTGATAATTATTTTGAGATTGCTATGAATTAAGAAGCCCTTCTAGACCAAATACGAGTTATTTTTCATTAGATGTATGTGATTGGAGTTGGAGAAGAATTACTTCCTTTCCTGTTCCATGAATGTTGCAGTAAATGAGTAAGAGCAATTAATTCTATTGTCAAGTTATCTGGTGCAATGTTTTGATGTTCTTTGCTTTAAATGATGAAAGTATATCATTGTGCTTCTATTTGATGAATTTCCTAGTAGATGAATTATTTTTCTTACCATGATATTGATTACATATGTGTTTCTTTTTCTTTATGCTAAGTAGTTTACCTCAGCTATGTGATGAATTTCTTGGTAGATGAATTATTTTTCTTGCCATGATCTTGATTACATATAAGTTTTCTTTCTATTAAGTAGTTTTCTCAGACAACAGTCGGATGCTCGTTCAGTTAGATTATTAGTACTAGGCCCTCTAGCATAAGATCGTTGTCTACATGCTCGAGTAGTGGGTTATCCCAAGCTCGACCCCTTTCCAATAGTTAAAAAAAAAAAATTCATGTCTTTGTCAAGTTGGTTTATACTAGCTTGCATATCTCATACCAGCCCCATCTAAGAGAGAATACATAGAAGAACTATCCTAAGTGAAAGAAGAGCCTTCACTCGAAAACACAAAATCTCATTGATAATTTGGCCAGATCATAAGATCTAGAGAACCATTCCACTCCAAACGCTGCAGAGTCTAATTGGGCCTCGGTGATGGGTTTGGTTCCTGCTGTTGAGTCAGGGGATTTAGGCCCCATCAACAGAATTGGCGCTAGAAGGAGGGCCTGAGAATGAATGGTTGGATATGCAAGTTTCATGACATTTCGAATAGCCTATAGATTCGTAATGGACTAGATGCATGGCTAGTCATCCAATAGACAACCCACCTTTACCCAGTACTCCCGAAGAAGATAACTCACCCCACGTCGAGGAAGGATATTTATGCCCTGAAATACCTTATGCTCTCCCTCACGGTGAAGAAAATCATTTTAGAAGGATTATCAGAGCCTACGCCTAGAAAATCGGCGTGTTTCCCTTCACCCCCATCCTCCCTTGAAGAAAACAACAAAGCAGACTAGTAGTCAAAACTCCCGACGAAGTTATCGTACATTCTATAGAAGACTTAATAGATTTTGTGATCATGGAAATCCAATAACCTCTTGACCTCATAATCGAGACACCAGCTGACGAAATATTCAGACCTAACAACCTTTCGAAAGAGGAAGAGCCAGACTTCGACTTCGAAGATATGGAAGGGGACAATGGTCATGAGGAGGAGAGAGAAGTTCCACTTGAAGACAACCAACCTTGGTTGATCGGGGATGTCGTGGTCGTCCCAGGACGAGTACACAATCTCCCTCGACACCGGTAAACGTTGCTCCCCAAGTATGATCCTGAAACTCCAAGATTGCTCGAAGATCATATCAAGAAATTCATACTCGTGATCAGGCTTATGAACGTTCAACATGAAGACATAGTATGCATACATTTCCCCTACACATTTGAGAACTCGGCTTCCACATGGTATTTTAATTTTCTAGTAGGATCCATAACCAACTGGACTAAGTTCCAAAAGGATTTCCTCGAAAAGTTCACTGAAGAAACTACCACATGAGCCCTTATGGCCGAATTATTTGTAGCCACCATGACCCCAAAAGAAAAGGTCAAATATTTCAATCAAAGATTCACAACTATCCTAAACAAATTTCAGCCCATGGAGAAACCTACTCAAGAGTTGCAAATCGAGGTCTATGCCAACACGCTTCTGGCCTCTATTTCAATGGTCGTTAAGAGAGACGCCAAGAAAACCCTCACGAAGAATTTTGAAGAGGCCAAGACGATAGAGTTCCAGATGAAAGGATGTAAAGAAGGCTAGGCCTCTCTAGCGAGAAAAGAAATCCAGCCCCCTCCTAAGAGAGGACTCCTCTTGACTAGACCATCGGGGAAGCCGGCTAAACCAACTCCTGATAAAGGTAATGGGGATATAGAAGACCTGCAATGCATGGTAAATAAACTATCAAATGAGATTATAGATATGAAAAGAAATGTAGGTGAGGGAAACCAAAGCCAAAGTCCCTATAGGACTTTATTTAAAAGAAACCATCGTTTCAAAGAAAATGAACCTTCCCCAGCCAACCTAAACATTGATCTAGGGAATGTCACATCTGATTCTTTTCGTACTTACCACCAAGAGAACCACATGGAAAGGGAATTCCCTAGGTGGGTCCACACCATGAATTTAATGGCCAATCATTTTCTAGATGAAGTCTCTCTGACCGAACCATCCAGTAGTTCGGCCTTTAATATTTTCGATCAGGAAGAGGTTGACCCACCACAAGACATGATGATGCTGATATGGGATCCGGACATGATCATGTCTTCGGATGATCTGTTTAAATCTCAGGGACCACCCACAAAGATATCGGAGATACAGACACATAGTAAGGGTCAACCCAGCCCAAAGGATATCGATGCCACCCGTGCCTCACAAAGTAAATTAACTCTCGATTGCCCAAGAATACATTTTTCTCCCAGTAACAAACCTATAAGTATCCATACTCATGATTCTCCTAAAATAGATTACAATGTAGTAGAATATTTGAAGAAATTGAAAGCTAATGTATCGGTTATGGACATATGTAGAATCCCTCAGCAGAAAGACCTTTTGTTGCAAGCTTTAAGTTCGGTAAAGAACCTGACCACCGATGATGGTCAGGAGAAGAATCTTCCTCCTACATATTTGGCAAGAAAACCAATGATAAACACCTACTCAGAAGGCAGGAAGGAGAGGCATTTTGTACCACCTTTCCTTTTAACTTTCAAAGTCTTAAATAAGAATCTCCACAATTGTCTAGTAGACTCCAGGGCATCTTCTAATGTCATGTCATTGGTCGTTTGTAAAAAATTAGGTGTTGTCCCTCTAAAAAGTGATAAGCATGTCATACAACTAGAAAGGACCCAGGTCAAGGTCATGGGGGAACTCAAAGATGTTATGATCAGGATAGCCACTCATCCTAATTTCATGCAGGTGATTGACATCATTGTGGTGGATATCCCTGAGGCATATGGGATATTATTGAGATGAGATTGGTCCGAAAAACTAAATAGATACTTTAGCATAAACTAGGCACACCTTTGGCTACCATTGAAGGGATACAAGAACATGATCAAAATCGATAGGGAAAGATACCTGAAACATACGGTCACTAACCTGGAAACCCCAAACAAACCAGCCTCTACCGATTTTCCCATACTAGGGAACTATTCTTGTGATTCTCACTTTGGCAATTTTTCTCCTCTCCTGTCCGATGTTTCGCTTACTCAAAACTCTGAAATACCTTTTCAAGAAGAATTCCCAATGCCAATGGAAGATTCTCTCTTTTTTAAAAACCTAGTGTTAGGTCTTCCAGAAGAAAAGATCGAAGAGAGGAACACTGATTGGGATAGAAATCATCACTTGCGAATTTGGACCCTTTATTTTGATGGATCCAAATCACAAGAGGGTTTGGGAGCAGGGTGCATCCTCATCGATCAAAAGGGTAAATTCCATTTATTGTCTTGTAAACTAGAACTTGAATGAAAAAACAACATTGTCAAGTATGAAGCCCTGGTACAATGGTTAAAGAAAGCCATAGATCTTAATTTCATATAATTAAAGGTGTTCAGAGACTCAAAAATCATCATTAGACAAGTGAGGAACACTATACACTGCAATTCCCCTCATCTTAAGAACTACCAGCAAGAGGTGCAGAGGTTGATAGAACTAAAGCTTTCAATATCACCGCGGTCCCCAGAGAGAAGAATATCCTTGTGGACTCCTTAGCCACCGCTACTTCAAGACTCTCACCTTTACAAGATTATGAAGCCTCTCGATTCACTGTAGAACTTCTTTACAAGCCATCGATACCTAATAATATTTCTAATTGGAAAGTCTTTGAGAGGGATGAACATATCATAAGCTTCTTGACTAATCAAGACAACTTCAAAGACCTCTCTATAGACGATAAAGAGTTCCAAGAACAACTAACAAAAACTAGTCCTCGGGAGGGTCAACACGTGGATAAACCAAATGCTCACACAATTCCAAAAGGGATAGAAAATCTAGAGAATTTTTTTGATCTAAAGGAAGGATTCAAAGGACCTAAAAACGCAAATACTGGTAGCTCCTATCCCCTCCAAAAAACTGTAAATCTTGGAACCCCCAGACAACCCAAAGTATGTAAATCTTGGCAAAATGATATCTAAAGAGGAGAGGAAATCCTACCTCAAATTATTTATACAATACTAGAATGTGCTCTCTTGGTCCTATAAAGCTTTGAAAACGTATGATACCCACATCATTCAACACACCATCCCATTGAAACCCAAAACAAACCTTTTCAACAAAATATCCAAAAGTACCACCCATCCTTAGAACCCCTCATGTATCAAGAGTTAAGGAATATTTTAAATGCGAAGATAATTTTCCAAGTTAGACATTCTACCTAGGTAGAAAACCTTGTTCCAGTAAGGAAAAAGTCAGGAGAAATCCGATTATGCGTAGACTTTCGAAATCTCAACAGAGCTTCAAAAAAGGACAATTATCCCATCCTGCCAATGGAGCAACTCCTACAGACCATGTCAGGCTTGGAAATTGTCTCCCTTCTATATGGTTTCTCAGGATACAACCAAGTGTTGGTTTTAGAGGAAGACTGATTAAAAACTACCTTCTGGACCAAATGGGGAACCTTTGCTTATAAACGCATGCCTTTCAGCTTGATTAACACAGGAGAGACCTTTCAAAGGGAAATGGATGTGGCATTTTGGGAAATTATAATTAAGTGTGTGGTAGTATATTTAGATGACGTAACGGTGTACTCGAAGAATAGAGAAGAACACATCCAACACTTAACTCAGATTTTTTAAAGATGCCGAAAATACAGTATATAAATCAATCCTAAGAAAACTATCTTCAGTGTTGAAGAAGGTAAGTTGTTAGGTCATATTATATCTCAAGCGGGAATTCTCATAGACCCTAAAAGGATTAAAGCCATAGTTCAACTCCCGCTACCCCATAGCAAGAAAGCTATGCAGTCCTTTTTCGAGAAAATTAATTTTGTAAGGAAATTTATCCCTGACTTTGCCGAAATCATCAAATCCTTACAAAAAAATATTCTCAAATATTTTGAGTTTAAGTAGGATGATGAACGAAAATATTCTTTCAACAATATCAAAGCTGCCATATCCCAATCCCTGGTATTGTGAAGTCCCAATTTCATCAGAGAATTTAACCTTTGTACTTTCGCCTCTGACAAATTGCTAGTTGTGGTTTTGACTCAGAAGGACAACAACAACAATGAAGCCCCGGTGTCATTTATGAGCACCAACCTTCAAGGAGATGAGCTCAATTACCCTACCATAGACAAGCAGGCCTATGCGGTCTATAAAGTAGTAAAACATTTTAGTTCATACATCCTCAAGAATCACACCAAGGTGATTGTGCCACACCCCACAGTCTGATCCTTGTTTACCCAATAAGAAATGGGAGAAGAGATAGGGAATTGGATAACATTAGTCCAAGAATTTGATCTAGATATAAAACCTGCCAAGTTAGTAAAAGGACAAGGTCTGTGCAAGCTCGCAGTCGAAGCTCAAGATCACGCAAACCAAGATCCAGGGTAGGATAATGAAATAGCACTGTGGTGTGGTGAAGCAGCATACATCTCCCCAGGACCAGACTCCTGGTACAAGGATTTGTCTCATCTATTACATAATGGGACTTCTCCTGAAAACCTCAACCCCGGAGAGAGGAGAGCCCTCTAGTTAAAATTTGCACAATATCTCCTCATAAATTCGGTACTCTTCTGGATCAACTATGATGGGGTATTATTGAGGTGTCTCGAACGCGAAGACACCAATAAAGTGTTGAAAGAACTCCATGATGGCCCCGTTGGGGGACATTTTTCAGAAAACACCATCGTTCATAAGGTTCTGGGATCCGGCTATTCTTGGCTCACTTTGTTCAAAGACGCTCATGCTTACACTAGGAATTGTAAGACTTGTCAAATAATTGCTAGCAAGGAGAGAAGGGAAGCAATCCCACTTTAGCCTGTAAGCATCTCTAGACCTTTTGAGCAGTGGGGGTTGGATATCATAGGATAAATTATGCCCAGCTCTTTGAAATTGCACAAGTATATTCTTACTACCACCGACTATTTCACAAAGTGGGCAAAAGCCATTCCTTTGACCCATGTAAATGAGAAAATAGTCATACAATTTATAGAACAAAAACTAATTGTAATATTTTTCGTTCCTTCTATTCTGGTCTTTGATAATGAATCCTACTTCTCCTCTACCCTATTGGAAGAGTTCGCTATAGACAAAGGAATCATAATCAAGTACTCTGCAAATTATTACCCACAGGGAAACAGTGTGGCGGAATCAACTAATAAGAATCTGGTAAGAATACTAAAGAAGACAGTTGTGGATAACCATAGAAATTGGCATAACCAACTCCATAATTCCCTATGGGATGATAGGGTCACACCCAAAGAAGCTATAGGGAATTCCCCATACTTTATGGTCTACGGACAAGAAGCCATCCTCCCAAACGGGCTTTATTGACCATCTCTCCAATTGGCCCAATATTCTAACAAAGAACCATCCTCGGCCATGCAACAAAGAATCAAAACCCCGCTTATGATGGAAGAAGAGAGAGAAAGGGATAAGTCAAAAATTTTGGCTCATCAACAAATAGTGAAAAGATGGTTCTATAAGCATAAAGCTAAGGAAAAGAACTTTGAAGTAGGATATTTAGTCTTGAAGTGGGACAGAGAAAATGAACCCAAAGGGAAACATTCCAAGTTTCAGAACCTATGTCTTGGACCTTTCTAGGTGGCTGAGAAGATTGGGGTAGGTACTTACCGGTTGAAAAATCTGAGGGGGAACCTGATACTCTCCTAGTAAACGACCAAGCCCTAAAACAATACTTCCAATAGTAATATATATATAT
>ML785425.1:133494-146662 GCA_009831015.1 Picea engelmannii
TGTATGTATGTATGTATGTATGTATGTATGTATGTATGTATGTATGTATGTATGTATGTATGTATGTATGTATATGTATATATATATGTGTAACTTCAGGTTAATATGGTTAAAAGGAGCACTGGAGATATCTGTTGCATGGAACAAAGATTCTTGGTTCGCCCATTGAATCGACATTTGTTGAGTTCTCAACACACCCTAAAAGTTCTGTGACCATTTCCTTTTGGGTACCACCTTGTTTTCCACCTTTGATTGTTCTCGCCTTGGTCTAAGACTTATAATCCGCTTATCTTATATGTTTCAAACCATCTTAAGAGGCACAACGACTACTCTAGGAATCAATGACCCAGAATTTTCCTGACTCCCAAGAGAAGTTCGGCATCGGCGAAAGATTAAGGTGGAGAAAATCATTTTGAGAAGTCAAAGTAGTCGAGTACTGACCTTTGTCAGTGTCGGACGATAGTAGTGTTTCTTTATTACAAACAACCTCCGGAAATATTTCTCCAAAGGTCGATCCTTTCGGCTTCGGCACAGAAGTGTAATCATGAGCGCTGCACAAAAGAGGAGTTCCACCGCCGACCACTGATGCCCAAAACATTCTCTTAATAACCAATCCAATTGTCATCGGTATCGAGAGTTTTATCAAGAAGATAGTAGTATTGATAAACCATATAAATAGTAATCGATCCCTGATCTTTATGAACGTAAGATGTGACGTGGCATTTAACCCCCAGTTGTGTCAAGTAGTCTTCATTCAAATCTTTAGTTAATTCGTATATTACGCATTAGTTACTAGCTCATGCGTGGATCAAAAGGGAACCGTTAAACTCACTGATACAATGCATCTCCATCCGTGCCTCCACCATCAACCAGTTAAGTTTCAGCGGAAGAAATCCCATAGCGGTTTATTTTGAAATCTAGATATATCACCCATATTAACTAATTGATATGACTGGTAGTATCCCCCAGTTATATTCTTTAGAGTCATTTTATGTGATCCCACTCGGTGTGGCAAGAAATTCAGAACAAACAGGAGAATGAAGCCACCAGTCCAGACCAAGCATCTGAAGTCCAGTGAGTATTAAATAGTTATCTTAGCAAGCATTATAAGTATGAGTTCGCTTGTGGTTTTACACTTCATTTGTATATGTTATCACCTGATGCTTCTCTATATACATGTCCTAAGGGTGGATTTGATTGCAGGGACAATGCCTCCAAACAAGCCATCCACTAGGAAATCACCACGGGCGCCAAAGATGCAAGAATCATAAATAGGAGAAGGCTCCTCCCTAGTAGTTGCAAGACAATTAGAATTCTCTCCTAAGTCAGTGTCTATCATCAAGGAGATCACCAAGGAGCCCTTTGTCTAGCCCCCAACTTTCAGGGATACAGAGGCAAGCATTGGATCAAAGACAACTTTTCCTAGTTGGGAAGAAGTCTTCAAGAATATTAAGAAAGAATAACCCCTCGAATACACTCTGCACAGCAACCCTGATACAAGGAAGCTCGATGACGAGGTCCTCCCAAATATTCACAGGGATTATCTGCACATGGTGGAAAGACAGTCTCTGGTTTCCCCTTGCATCGAGCTCTTAAAGTGTCTCATTGATAACATAGATGCACATAAATGTTTGATTATTGATGACAATGGAGAATGTGTTGGGGTTTTTCTGCCATCAAAAGTTCAGAAATACTACAAACTCAATGAGTCTGGAGAAAATTTGAGCATTGATTTCGTGCTGAGTTTCTATGCCTCTCATGACACTAGCAAAATCATGGCATCCTGGTGGAGGGAAGACAAGCAATTCATGAACCTAACTTATGGATAGTACCTGACAGTCAATCTTAGGAAACCATATGCCTATCTCATGGCCCTTCTCTACATATTACATGGGGAGAAAGATTTCTCCCAATTTTCAGAAGCTTGGATGCCTCTGGATTTTACAGTTGCCATTTTAGGCATGGATTTCAATTGGGGTGCTATCATCTCTAAACAATTGAGCACCTGCATAAAAAAGGACCAGGCACCAAAGTCGGGAGATACCCCTGCCTTCTACATGGATTCGTATCTACTGGACATCATCTGCACTAGGAATGCTTTGTCCAGGATGAACTTTAATTGGCACCCTTCAAAGCTCACAGTCCATGTATACTACATAATTTTGTGGGAAAACAGGTACAAGAAATTCTATGTTTTTATTTGTGATAAGTTTATTGCACCCATTTACTTCTTGCTCTTTAAGAAAGAATACCCTAGATTCTCAGGCGAAGAAAACAAGGTTATAGTTAATATTGGTCACTATTATTTGGATGAACGAGAAACCTACATCAAGATTTTCAATGCCACAGGGGCACCACATTTATTGCCCATTTATGTTCTTGACCAGCTAGTGTTATGAGAAATCTTCTATCAAACCATCATACAAGGATACATTGCAACTTTAGTAAAAGACAAGAAGCGGGCTTTCATACCGTATGGGTTTCATATCGGCTTCTACATGGTCAAAGACACCATGCATGATAAACAACTTGGGCTAGGTCAATTGAAATTTTGGTTTAGAGTTTTTGTTCCAAACTGACCGATTTCACAAACACAATCCTAAGGGATTGGTCCTATAGTACATGTCACAGGTATCATCATGTTGGCCTTATGCCCATGATCGGTTTGAGGATGAAATTTTCACCGAGAACTCTCAAGAATGGGATATTGAGGCAACCATGAAGGTTGATCCTAGAGGAACCATGTTTAGAGCTATGAGCTATGAAGAGAAGGCCACGTTTTTGGAGCAAGCAGTTCAAGGAGTTGGCTGACACCCTGAAGAAGGAGTATCATATAAATTGGAGGAAGAAACAAATGATCCCCAAGAAGACATTGAGATCACAGAAGCTCATCAGGGATCCACAGTACAAATCAGATATTTCCCTGAAGATCAAATGGCTCAAGAGAGTGGTGCACTTTTATACTAGCAGGCTCAACTACTAATGAAACATATGCGGGATAACTCGGATATTGCCATAAGTCTCAGGATTTCAACTACCATTCAAAGAATCCCGACAGAACCAAGCGATCCTGGTCTCACAGTCCCCGATGGCAGCAATGGGTCGAGCAATCCCAAATCTATGATATCACCAATTGATACCTTGGGAGAAGGAACAACTCAACCAAAGATGGATCAAGTGTCTATAGAAACACAAGCACCCAACCCTTTGATCATGCTTATATGCATATACAGTGATGACGAGAGAATGGAGCCCTCTCATGGTACCCTGGTGCACATCCAAGAAGAATAAGGTCCCGAAAATACCCCTTCCCCAAGTCCCGAAAAGGTATCTTCTGTTGGGCCCGGGGTTCATGACCAGGGAGTCCCACATAAAGAAGTTGAAGCTAAGGTAATCTCAATACAGGAAATTCAAATGAACTGGAAATAGATGTAGGCTTGAGTGACAAGCCTCTGCAGAATGAAATCGGTAGTTTCGCAATCAATGATCAAGTAAGTGACAAGTCTATGCTTGACACCTCTATCTTGCCCAATACCCAAATCCCTAGTGAGAAACAAGTAGAAGTTGGATCTACAAGGCAGAACGAAGAAGTTCGAGAGCCCACTCTTGAACAAATATACACTACAGGAAGCTTGGGAAACAATCTCACATGGGGTGATCAGAAATACCAGACCCCGTAGATGAGGTCGCAGACATCTATGCGATCTCCTATGATCAAAAGAGAAATTCTATCGTACAAAGGACTACAAAGAAGAGAAGAATCACCCTAGATCAGTCCACCATAGTCGTCATTGAGGAGAATTTAATCGATACAGCAGATGCCCGTACATCTGAGCTTATTGGTGTGGGAAAATCCATTTGAGAGGCTACCCAGGACAGAGCCAGGAGAGACGAAAAATAACTTGTCGCTGCCCAAAAGGAGATCGAACACTTACGCAATCTCGTCAATTACTATAAGGGTGCTACATAGACAATTGTGTATTTAAAATATGAGTTCGTTAAAGTTTACGATGAGTTCAAGAAGGAAAGAAACATGTTAATCTCGAATATAGATGAATTCCAGGAAGACACTCTCATGGCACTCACGACATGTAAGGAAATGGAGCGATGGTATGAGAAGGCACAGCAGGCAATGGAGAGGCTTGAATTTATTGAGGCAATCCAGAAAGGATGAAAAAAGGAAGACCACGACATTTGGCTAGTAAGTAAAAGAAGTCTGAATCGCATGAAGTGATCAGCCTAATACTGGGCCAAAATGTCTCGAATTCCACATGAAGAAATCAAAGAACAATGGGCCAGATGTCAGAAGAACTGGGATAAAATCAATAAAATAATGAAAGACATCGGACTCCATGAGTATGGTACTTTTGATATGTGCACCGAAAGAGATGCATTATGGGTCGAACAAGATGCATTATGGGCCGAACAAGATGCGTTATGGGCCGAACAAGATCTGTTATGGATCGAAGAATGCACAAGGGTCACTGATGCAAATCCAGGGCAAGTACAATAGTTCGCAGGACATCCAATCAAAGCCAAAACCATGCTTCAAAAATTGAACTTCAGCCTCGCAAAGTATTGGACACACACAACATACAGTAGGGGAATATATGTCGCTCCAATGGAACAACACAGATGTCCATGGGCCAACACCTGTGAAAAACTCTTTATCAGATGGTCTAATGAAAGAGACCACCCCTTTCAAGAAACAACTCAGGTGGACTATTGAAGGATTGTTAGATGATAACGCCACATGGTGATTTTTTATTAGCTCAAATTATATTTTATCGTTAATTACCATTAAGACTTTATATTAAAAATAGGGACATCGACCGATGGTCAAAGGGTCGATGGTTGTTGTAAGAACTCTTTTTATTTTGGTGGTTGATAATTATTTTGAGACTGTTATGAATTAAGAAGCCCTTTTGGACCAAAGATGAGCTATTTTTCATTAGATGTATGTGATTGGAGTTGGAGAAGAATTACTTCCTTTCCTGTTCCATGAATGTTGCAGTAAATGAATAAGAGCAATTAATTCTATTGTCAAGTTATCTGGTGCAATGTTTTGATGTTCTTTCCTTTAAATGATGAAAGTAAATCATTGTGCTTCTATGTGATGAATGTCCTGGTACATGAATTATTTTTCTTACCCTGATCTTGATTACATATGTGTTTCTTTTTCTTTATGCTAAGTAGTTTACCTCAGCTATGTGATGAATTTCTTGGTAGATGAATTATTTTTATTGCCATGATATTGATTACATATACGTTTTCTTTATGTTAAGTAGTTTTCTCAGACAGTAGTCAGATTCTCATTCGGTTAGAGTATTAGTACTAGGCCCTTTGGCATAAGATCATTGTCTTCATGCTCGAGCAGCGGGCTATCCCAAGCTTGACCCCTTCCCAATAGTTAAAAAAATATTTTGTCTTGTCATTGTCAAGTTGGTTTATACTGGCTTGCATATCTCGTACCAGCCCCATCTTTGAGAGAATAGAGAGAAGAACTATCCTAAGTGAAGGAAGAGCCTTCACCCAAAAACACAAAATCTCATCAATAATTTGGCTAGATCATAAGATCTGGAGAACCATTCCACTCCAAATGTTGTAGAGTCTAATTGGTCCTCAGTGGAAGGTTTGGTTCCTGCTATTGAGTCAGGGTATTTAGGCCCCATCAACAACACCCTAGTGTTTGGTGCCTTAGCTAGATTTTTTGGGTCATGAAAAGACTTAACAATCATAATGACAATTTCATAGTTTGGATTCTTGCAAGAGGTGCAATGAATTTTCTCCCTAAGATATGGATGGAGTCAATGAAGAAATCGACCAAGAATTGGTGGTAGTCAACTTGAATGGGAATAATGCAAACCAAGTAACTTGGGTGGTGTTTTCTCGAATTTGGTATGTGTAACACCCATGTTTCCCCTAGCTTGTAATTAATCATAAAACAGGATTAACATGTTGAGGCATGTGGATGATGTAAATGTATTATTGTTAAATTTCCCATAACTAACTGTTGGGGGATGAAGCCTTGAAGTAAAAGCCATGATATCTATAGAGTAAATAAAACCGTTAATGAAGAAAGGACTAGTGGTTGAATCATCAACCACCCCCATGAATGCAAGCATGGTCTAGCTACAGAATGTCATCCTAAAGTACCATGGAGACCAGTAGACCTAAGCTTCCTTTTGACAGAAGGAATAGGACAGGTAATAAATCTTCCAAAAAGAAGGAAGGTAACATAAATACACACACACAACAAGAGAGAGAGGACCAGATGAGAGTGCAAGCTCTTAAAGGAGATGCATGGACAAAAAGGAAGTGTAGAGAAAACGAATTGAAGGACATGAACGCAAGCTTGATGTGGAGGAAGAATCTAATAAACCTCGTAGAGTCGCTGTGAAAGAGAGAGTCTCTCTGAGAAATGGTGTAAATTCCCTAGTGATATCATGTCTTGGAATGGGGCTGGACAGAGTACTAAGAATGAATTCCTTTGAGCCTATGGTTGGGTGGAAAGGCACACACCCACAATCAGTTACTTGGATGCAACTTGTAATAGATAAGTATTCTCATACCCTGTGAAATTGAGCTGTAACTATGTAATAAAATTGGATATACTGTGAATGACCCAGGGATGTGCATGTTTTCTTAATGGTTATATTGTGTCTCTTTATTCTTGTTTAAATTGTCTATTTAAGAAAGTATCAAATTGTCTGATTTGTACACATAAATGCCTGAGCCCTTTGGTGGATTAAGTTAAAATAAGTGGACTATGAGTTTGTCGACCTTGGTCACAGTTTTCTTGGGTGCACGTCAACACTCCCAATTTCCCTAAGTCTCCGGGAGGATGGATTCTGTTAAGCTCAGGAGAGGTAATGCATGTATGTACAGGTTCTCTGTGAGGCGGGCAGAGACTGAGAACTCCTTAAGTTATAGAGTTGTTGAAGGAGCGCAAGGGTTGTGTAGAAGAACCTTCTAAGTGTTAATTTCAAGAGAAAGAGTGCAAATATATTAATCCTTTTAGAGATAACAAATATCAGGAAGAGTGGTGAGGTTGAAGTATTAAAATGGAAGGTTCCTTTGTTTGGAAGATGAATGAATGAGATCTGTTCAGGAAGAGCCATTGTTTATTGTGACCGTTGGATAAGGGAAAGAGCGTGGGAGTTAACCCTTTGAGTCCTTCAGACTTCGCGATTTCAATGAATTGAGTGAGTTCGTCATAAGGGAGGTAAAACCCCCAAAGTCTTGAAGTTAACTATAGGCCTTAGATTTAAGGATTCTTGAGAACCATCTCAACTGCTAGATCTGATATTGTCAGCCCGACGTTGACCGCCTCAGGAAAATAGAGGCATAGAAACACCAAAACTCTCGAAGAATGAAGTAGATAAGTATCATGGACCATGGATCTACGAATCCTTCAGGACCCCTATTGATCATTCAATCGATGGAATGCGGGTATCATATCGAGAGAACATGGGAATGCACATGTTGAGTGACGGTATTACCAAGTGTGGCGCAATAGTGAGACCCTTAGAGGAGGTTGTGAACTGTCGATCTGGGTTCTACATGGATAGATCAGGACCATCAGATATAGGTAATGATCAGCCTAACGCTAACCAACTCTAGGAGATTTTAGTTGAGGAGTGATTCAACCTCCCGAAGTCCCGAAGTGCTAAATTCCATTCTAGTCATTGGCACCAGGAGACACATGGTACCAGATCCTTTGCTTCAGACATTTTGTGCTCTGAAGGAAAATGGATTGTGTGAAGTGAGAACACCCAAAGGCCCGAAGTGTTGGATTTCATCCTGACCATTGATAGTGGGGTACCTGTGTCTAGATATCTGATACTCCACAAGGATTACACTCCGTCGGTTTCATTGGTGAGTACCTTGAAACTTCCAAAGAGCCGAAGTAGATCCTGTTTGTTGGCTAGCAGGAGATATGTGTCAATAGATTAGAGTCTGTAAGTGAATGCACTCTAGAAGAAACAGGTTCTTAGAAGCTTGAAACTCCCGAACGTTGAATTCCCAAAGTGGATCACAGTCGTCTATCGCTAAGGGATTTGTGGCGCCTGATCTAGAACTCCGGGTAAAAAATACTCCAGAGGAAAGTAGAGGGTGAAAGCGTTGAATTCCCGAAGTAGAATCTTGATCATTGATAGAGAAGGGAGCCAAGGGCCATTGATCTAGTCTTGGTTGAAAAGAGTCAAAGTTCCGAAGAGGACCAGGACCATTGATTTGGAGAGGATGTGTGGCAAACGATGTGCCACTCCGAGAGAAATCACTCTGGAAAAAGAGAAGGTAATAAAGAAAGAACTTCCGAAGGATGGAGAGCTAGAGTTCATCTGAACTATCCTCTTGCGACGGATAGGCGTCAATATATCTTCTACTACAGGAGATAGCCACTACAGAGAAATCAAGGTTTGAGAGTTGAAAAATCTGAACGTCGAAATCCCAAAGCAAATCACATCTGTTGACTTAAAAAGGGGGAAGATCTGGGCCGTACGTTAAGAAGTATCATTAAGATCGTGAGATTAAATGTCACATTGAGTTTCGGGGATAGAAAGTGCTCGGACTTTAAAGTTTAGACGATGGGCCGCAATCAGAACCATGGGATTGAGAAAAGACACATGGTGGCTCATGGTGAATTACGGGGAGAAAATCAGTTGGGCTCAAACCACTCTTGTTTGTGCCCATAATCACATGACTAGCATTCAAACATAACCCGCGGTCACATACGATGGTCATAAAAGAAAGGAAAATTCAAGGGGGCTAGTCCCCCAACTTTTTGAATTAGAGACCATGGAGAGAGGATTTGTTCTTGTAAGGAGAACAATTTTTTATGCCCCACCGTGGGTGTGTTACAAATTGGTATCAAAGCATGGTTACAACACTTGGCCTACTTGGGATCATGCACAAGTCGCATAAAGAGGTATTTTATTTTGCATTTACTCCTTGAGGAGAAGGACTGCAAATTGAACCTGTGATTGTGGGAATTCTTGTTGAATTTTAGCAGAAGAATTTCTTCAACCCTTTGTCAAAGTGATAACTATTGTTACCGGAGTAGGGATATGCTCATTAAAATTAATAATAATACTTGAATGTGGATAGCTGGAGGTGGCATGGTTTTTTCAAGGGTAGTTGAATCCCAAAAGATGGATGACCTGGAGTTCGTAACACTGCTTCTAAGCATGGGCAGTTGGAACCTTAGGCACTGATGATGGCTGATTATATAATGGTTAATACCGTTGTGGTCTTAAAGGAATTTGATAGGATTAGATAGGATCCTTGGCAATTATAATTAATACTTTATATTAAACTCGGAGTATATAACTCCTCATAACCAGAATAAAAGTGAGATGGGTAAAACCCTATGGATGTTGAGGCAAGAAGGTTTTTCTTTCTAGATGTTGCCGCATAAAGAGGAAAGTGACTCTTGTTGGTTATTTCCATGAGAGAAGGCAACATCAATATGAGATATGATTATGGGATTAGTTCTGTAAGTGACTGAAATCTCAAACTAAAGAACATACAATGGATTTCCCATTGAGGAAGGAGGACCTTCCAATATTTCTACTTGCATTGTGTAGGTGTTAGGGAAAACAAATTTGGTTGGTCATGACTGTTGGCACCCTGGTTATTAATGGAGGATTTCTTAAATGAATTCATGTAAAACTTTTGAGTTTCATGTGTACTATTTTGGAATCGTGATTGGCCTATGGTAGGAAGTATGGTCCTGCTATAAGAACGAATGAAAATGAATAGGCCATATGGTGAAAATCTTGGCTAAGCTCCAATGCACTATGGAAAATTACTTGTCGTAAAGTGTGGGAGACTTGAAATCAATACAAGAGTGCATTGGGTATGAATGTGGCCATGAATGATGGCACATTTGTTAAATCCTTCGAAATGTTGAATTATGTTTTGAAAGGTTTGGTATGTTGAAATGAGGCATAGGCAAGGAATGGGATTCCCTTCTCATGTTTATATAGATGTGATGAACTGTTAGTATGCATGGTTTTGAATATAGATATATATACATGGATGCATGAGAGAATAACGGTTTTTTTGGTTGTGTAAAGAATGAATATTAGGGAGGAAATGGGTCTTGGATATGGAGCTATTGTAAGCCCATAAGGAAGACCAATTGCCTACTAAGCCAAACTGCAAGGAATGGTATTTCCTTTTTGAGAAAGTGAATTTGATTGTTAGTATGCACAAATCTGAAATTGTTTGTGATGACGTTATAAAGGTGCAATAAAAATATATGTGCATGAAAAACTAACAATTTGTCCAGTTGATTGAAGTGGAAAGTGTAAGAAGCAAAGGGGTATTGGATATGGAAGCATTGTAAGTACATAAGGAAGACCAATTGCCTACTGATCCAAACTGCTATGGGAAGGAAATTCCAATAATTATGAATCCAGTTCATGTGCAAAACAAATATGAAAACAAAGTGTGGAATTTGGAAAATCTATAGGTGGCGGATTTACAAGAAATTTTTGAATTTAAAATTTATGATGTCTCATGAATTTTTTTATACCTGTGATACAGGTGAAAGGAAAATATCTGCGAAGAGTGCAGATATGAGAGACTGAGCTCTCAGGTTCAAGGAAGAACTGTGAAAAAGAGTATGTTCTTATCACAAGAAATAAAGACTGACTCGGGAGAAGGAGAGTAACCTTTGTCCCTATATATGATTCAGTCAGGAGAAGGAGAGTAACCTTTGTCACTAACTATTTATGTGCCAAGGGAAGGAAAGTAACCTTTGTCCCTAACTTTTGTTGAGCCAAAATACTGTCAAGTTGTAAAAGCATGAAAAATGGCTACTGCTGAGCGATGAGAACCTCGTGGTAAGCCATGATCGCCTAGAATATGTTATGTTGAGGTAACACAAGCTGGAGGGATGCCCTATAGAAAAATTATGAGGGAGGGATCGACTATAAGGCTCGATAAAGTCTCTGGAATTATTCTTGTGCGAGAAGACCATGACAAGGAAAGATGGATCACCGGAGGGACTGTATAGCAGAGAAAGGGATGCCTGAGCCTAGGCCTAGAGAATGAGTGACCGCAAGGAAGAGGAGACCTTGATATTTATTTTAAAATATTGGGATCATGCAAACCATGGGTAATTCTTCCTGTGTGATAAAACCTTGGAAAGGAAAGATGGATTGCCTGAGGGACTGTATAACAGAGAAGGGGATGCCTGAGCCTGGGCCTGGAGAGTGAGTGACCGCAAGGGAGAGGAGACCTTGATAAGTTCTTGTAAACTATTTATTGGGATAATGAACACAATGGGTATGTCAAGGAAAAACAATGAGCCTCGATAACAAGACAACCATATGGATACAAATCCACAAAGTGCATAGATAATGATTGTTCTAAAATTTTGAAATTTTCCTAGAATTTTTTCTGCAATGTTTTCGCATAAGACTATGATTAACATGATTGATATCCAAGAACTATTGAAGGAAGGTGACAAAGGCCAAAGGTATGGAAAGGACCTGACCAATAAATAGGATCAATATTTCTAAAAACAACTGAATGAGAAAAGAATGACAAGTGTTTTGAGAAAGAACATCGAAGACGATGTTCCTTTAAGGGGGAGGGAATTGTAACACCCATGTTTCCCCCAGCTTGTAATTAATCATAAAATAGGATTACCATGCTAAGGCATGTGGACGATGTAAATGTATTATTGTTAAATTTCCCATAACTAATTGTTGGGGGGTGAAGCCTTGAAGTACGAGCCATGATATATCTAGAGGAAAGAAATCAACTAATGAAGAAAGGACCAGTGGTTGAATCATCAACCACCCCCATGAATGAAAGCATGGTATAGTTGTAGAATGTCATCCTGAAGTACCACAAAGACCAACAGACCTGAGCTTCCTTCTGACAGAAGGAATAGGACAGGTCAAAAACCTTCCAAAAAGAAGGAACAGGACAGGTCAGAAACCTTCCAAAAAGAAGGAAGGTAATATACATACACACATAGCAAGAGAGAGAGGACCAGATGAGAGCTCAATCTTGTAAAGGAGATGCATGGACCAAAAAGGAAGTGCAGATAACATGACTTGTAGGACCCGAACGTGAGCTTGATGTGGAGGAAGCATCTAATAAACCTTGCGGGGTTGTTGTGACAGAGAGAGCCTCTCTGAGTGATGGAATAAATTCCCTAGTGATATCATGGCTTGGCATGGGGGTGACCAGAGTGATAAGAACGAATTCCTTTGAGCCTATGGTTGGGTGGAAAGGCACACACCCATAGTTATTTACTTGGATGAAACCTGTAATAGATAAGTATTCTCATACCTTGTAAAATTGAGTTGTAACTATGTAATAAAATTGGATATACTGTGAAAGACCCAGGGATGCACATGTTTGCTTAATGGTTATACTGTATCTCTTTATTCTTGTTTAAATTGTGTATTTAAGAACGTATGGAATTGTCTTATTTGTACACATAAATGCCCAAGCCATGTGATGGCTTAAGTTAAAATAAGTGGACTGTGAGTTCATCGACCTTGGTCAAAGTTTTCTCGGGTGAACGTTGACACTCCCAGTTTCCCTAAGTCTCTGGGAGAACGGGTCTGTTAAGCTCAGGAGAGGTAGTGCATGTATGCACAAGCTATCTGCGAGGCGAGAAGAGACTGAGAACTCCTTAAGTTCTAGACTTGTTGAAGAAGCACAAGGGTTGTGCAGAAGACCCTTCTAAGTGTTAAGTTCAGGAGAAAGAGCACAAATCTCTTAAGCCTTTCAGAGATAAAAAAGCTCAGGAAGAGTGGTGAGGTCGAAGTATCAAAAGGGAAGGTTCCTTTGTTTGGAAGACGAATAGACAAGATCTATTCAGAAAAAGCCATTATTTGTTGTGACCGTTGGATATGGGAAACATCGTGGGAGTTAACCCTTTGAGTCCTTCGGACTTCAAGAGTTTGTCGAATTGAGCGACTTCGTCGTAAGGGAGGTAAAACCCCCAAAGTCCCAAAGTCCTAAAGTTAAATATGGGATTTAGATCTGAGGATGTCCATGTTATAACCCTAAAATGCACCATACAGGTTTACCTGGCATCAGGCCAACTCATGCCTCTTCCTAGCCAAAGCCATGCTGAGTAACTCCTCAAAAACCACTCAAAACAAGCAACCCGCGCCCTAACTTCTCACTGGGCGCG
>ML785425.1:159511-186732 GCA_009831015.1 Picea engelmannii
TTGGATATTTTGTCTCTAATTGTCTCTAATGCTTTGGAAACATGATTTAAAATCTTAAAAATATATTTTTTCGTTAAAATTTAAATATTTTATGTATTTTTTAAAAAAACCGGTTCATTGAAACCGGTTCGACCGGTTTATGACTGGTTCCGGTTCCAGTTCATGTTAGACCCTCGACCGGTTTCGGTACCGGTTTCGGTTTTTAAAACTATGATTCTTATAGCAGGACCATACTTCCTGCCATAGGCCGATCACGATTCCAAAACAGTACACATGAAACTCAAAAGTTTCACATGAATTCATTTAAGCAATCCTCCATTAATAACCAGGGTGCCAACACTCATGACCAACCAAATTTGTTTTCCCTAACACCTACACAATGTAAGTAGAAATATTGGAAGGTCCTCCTTCCTCAATGGGAAATCCATTGTCTATCATGTAGTTTGATATTTTAGTCACTTATAGGACTAATCCCACAATCATATCTCATATTGATGTTTCCTTCTCTCATGGAAATAACCAACTAGAGTCACTTTCCTCTTTATGCGGCAACATCTAGCAAGAAAAACCTTCTTGCCTCAACATCCATAAGGTTTTGCCCATCTCACTTTTATTCTAGTCATGAGGAGTTATATACTCTGAGTTTAATATAAAGTAGTAATTATAACTGCCAAGGATCCTATCTAATCCTATCAAATTCCTTTAAGATCACAAGCGTATTAACCATTATATAATCAGCCATCATCAGTGCCTAAGGTTCCAAATGCCCATGCTTAGAAGTAGTGTTACGAACTCCAAGTCATCAGTCTTTTGGGATTCAACTACCCTTGACAAAACCCTGCCACCTTCAACTATCCACATTCCAGTCTTATTATTAATGTTAATGAGCATATCCCTACTCTTGTAAGAGTAGTTATCACTTTGACAAAGGGTTGAAGAAATTCTTCTGCTGAAATTCAACAAGAATTCCCACAATCACAGGTTCAATTTGCATTCCTTCTCCTCAAGGAGTAAATGAAAACAAAAATACCTCTTTATGTGACTCATGCATGATCCCAAGTAGGCCAAGTGTTGTAACCATGCTTTGATACCAATTTGTAACACACCCATGGTGGGGCATAAAAATTTTTTTCTCCTTACAGGAACAAATCCTCTCTCCACGGTCTCTAATTCAAAAAGTTGGGGGACTAGACCCCTTGAATTTTCCTTTCTTTTATGACCATCATATGTGACCATGGGTTATGTTCGAATGCTAGTCATGTTATTGCGGGCACAGACAAGGGTGGTTTGAGTCCAATTTCTTTTCTCCCCGCAATTTACCATGAGCCACCATGTGTCTTTTCTCAATACCGTGGTTCTGATTGCGGCCCACCCTCTAAAATTTAAAGTCTGAGCACTTTCTATCCCCGAAACTCAACGTGAACTTTAATCTCATGATCTTGATGATAATTATGAGTTGATGACCCAAATCCTCCCCCTTTTTAATTCAATAGACGTGAGTTGCTTCAGGACTTCGGTGTTTAGAGTTTTCAACTCTCAAACCTTAATTTCTTCGTAGTGGCTATCTCCCGTAGTAGAAGATCTACTGACACCTATCCCTCACAAGAGGATAGTTCAGATGAACTTTGGCTCTCTGGCCTTTAGGAGTTCTTTGTTTATTACCTTCTCTTTTTCCAGAGTGATTTCTCCCGGAGTGGTGGATCGTTTTCTACGCATCCTCTCCAAATCAATGGTCCTGGTCCTCTTTGGAACTTTGACACTTTGAACCAAGACTAGATCAATGGCCCTCAGATCCCTTCTCTATCAACGATCAATATTCTACTTTGGGAATTCAATGCTTTCACCCTCTACTATCCTCTGGAGTATTCTATACCCAGAGTTCTAGATCAGGTTCCACGCATCCCACCGCGATAGATGACTGTGATCCAGTTTGGGACTTCAGCATCCGGGAGTTTTAATTTTCTAAGAACCTGTTTCTTCTAGAGTGCATTCACTTGGAGACTCTAATCTATTGACACATATCTCCTGCTATCCAACAGACAAGATCTACTTTGGCTCTTTGGGAGTTTCAAGGTACTCACCAACGAAAACCTCTGGAGTGCAATCCTTTTGGAGTATCAGATCTCTAGACACACGTCCCCCACTATCAATGGTCAAGATGAAATTTGACACTTCGGCGTTCGGGTGTTCTCACTTCACATAATCGATTTTCCTTCAGAGCACAAAACATCTGAAGAAAAGGATCTAGTGCCACGTGTCTCCTGGTGCCAATGACTAGAATGAAATTTAGCACTTTGGGACTTCGGGAGGTTGAATCACTCCTCAACTAAAATCTCCCGGGGTTGGTCAGTGCTAGGATGACCATGACCTAGATCTAATGGTCCTGATCTATCCATGTAGAACCTATATCGACGGTTCACAACCTCCTCTAAGGGTCTCACTGTTGCGCCACACTTGGTAGTACCATCACTCAACATGTGTATTCCCACATGCTCTCAATATGATACCCACATTCCCTCAATCAAATGATCAATAGGGGTCCCGAAGGATTCATAGATCCATGATCCACAATACTTCTCTACTTCGTTCTTTGAGGGTTTTGGCATTGCTATGCCTCTATTTTAGCGAAGCGGTCAACGTCGGGCTGACAACCTCAGATCTAGCAGTCAGGATGGCTCCCAAGAATCCTTAGATCTAAGGCCTATAGTTAACTTTGGGACTTCAGGGGTTTTACCTCACTCATGAAAAACTCGCTCAATTCTTCGAAATCACGAAGTTCAAAGGACTCAAAGGGTTAACTCCCACGCTCTTTCCCTTATCCAACGATCACAACAAACAATGGCTCTTTCCGAAAAGATATCATTCGTTTGTCTTCCAAACAAAGGAGCATTCCCTTTTGATACTTCGAACTCACCACACTTCCTGATCTTTGTTAGCTCTAAAAGGATTAAGATATTTGTTCTCTTTCTCCTGAAATTAACACTTAGAAGGTTCTTCTACACAACCCTTACACTCCTTCAACAACTCTATAACTTAAGGAGTTCTCAGTATTTGCCCGCCTCGCAGAGAGCCTGTGCATACATGCACTACCTCTCCTGAGCTTAACAAAATCTATCCTCCCAGAGACTTAGGGAAACTGGGAGTGTCGACGTGCACCCAAGAAAACTATGACCAAGGTTGACAAACTCACAGTCCACTTATTTTAACTTAAGCCACCACAGGGCTCAGGCATTTACGTGTACAAATCAAACAATTTGATACTTTCTTAAATAGACAATTTAAACAAAAATAAAGAGACACAATATAACCATTAAGAAAACATGCACATCCCTAGGTCATTCACAGTATATCCAATTTTATTACATAGTTACAGCTCAATTTCACAGGGTATGAGAATACTTATCTATTACAGGTTGCATCCAAGTAACTGATTGTGGGTGTGTGCCTTTCCACCCAACCATAGGCTCAAAGGAATTCATTCTTAGCACTCTGTCCACCCCCGTTCCAAGCCATGATATCACTAGGGAATTTACACCATCTCTCAGAGAGAATCTCTTTGTCAAAATGACCCTGTGAGATTTATTAGATTCTTCCTCCACATCAAGCTTGCGTTCGTGTCCTTCAATTCGTTTTCTCTGCACTTCCTTTTTGGGCCACGCATCTCCTTTATGAGATTTCACTCTCATCTGGTCCTCTCTCTCTTGTTGTGTGTGTGTATTTATGTTACCTTCCTTCTTTTTGGAAGGTTTCTGACCTGTCCTATTCCTCTTGTCAGAAGGAAGCTTGGGTCTGCAAGTCTCTGTGATACTTTAGGATGAGATTCTATAGCTAGACCATGCTTCCATTCATGGGGGTGGTTGATGATTCAACCACTGGTCCTTTCTTCATTAATTGATTTCTTTCCTCTATAGATATCATGGCTTGTAATTTAAGGCTTCAGCCCCTAATAGTTAGTTATGGGAAATTTAACAATCTTTTTTTATGATTAATTACAAGCTGGGGGAAACAAGGGTGTTACACATACCAAATTCGAGAAAACACCACCCAAGTTACTTGGTTTGCATTATTCCCATTCAAGTTGAGTGCCACCAATTCTTGGTCGATTTCTTCATTGACTCCATGCATATCCTAGGGAGAAAATTCATTGCACCTCTTGCAAGCATCCAAACTATGGAATTGTCATTATGATTGTTAAATCTTTGCATGACCCAAAAAATCTAGCTAAGGCACCAAACACTAGGGTGTTGTTGATGGGGCCTAAATCCCCTAACTCAACAGTAGGAACCAAACCTTCCACTGAGGCCCAATTATACTCTATAACATTTGGAGTGGAAAGGTTCTCTAGATCTTATGATCTGGCCAAATTATCGATGAGATTTTGTGTTTTCAGGTGAAGGCTCTTCCTTCACTTAGGCTAGTTCTTCTCTGTATTCTCTCAAAGATGGGGCTGGTACGAGATATGCAAGCCAGTATAAACCAACTTGACAAAGACAGGACAAAAGTTTTTTTTAAGTATTGGGAAGGGGTCGAGCATGGGATAGCCCACTGCTCAAGCATGAAGACAACGATCCTATGCCAAAAGGCCTAGTACTAATACTCTAACCGAACGAGAATCTGACTATTGTTTGAGAAAACTACTTAACATAAAGAAAACGTATATGTAATCAAGATCATGGAAAGAAAAATAATTTATCTACCAAGAAATTCATCACATAGTTGAGGTAAACTACTTAGAATAAAGAAAAAGAAACACATATGTAATCAAGATCAGGGTAAGAAAAATAATTCATCTACTAGGACATTCATCACATAGAAGCACATTAATTTACTTTCATCATTTAAAGGAAAGAACATCAAAACATTGCACCAGATAACTTGAAAATAAAATTAATTGCTCTTACTCATTTACTGCAACATTCATGGAACAGGAAAGGAATTAATTCTTCTCCAACTCCAATCACATACATCTGATGAAAAATAGCTTGTCTTTGGTCCAGAAGGGCTTCTTCATTCAGAGTAGTCTCAAAATAATTATCAACAACCAAAATAAAAACCGTTCTTACAACAACCATCGACCCTTTGACCATCAGTCGATGTCCCTATTTATAATATAAAGTCTTAATAGTAATTAACGGTAAAATATAATTTGAGCTAATAAAAAATTGCCACGTGGTGTTATTATCTAACAATCTTTTAATAGTCCACCCGAGTTGTTTCTTGAAAAGGGTGGGCTCTTTCATAATTAGACCATCTGATAAAGAGTTCTGCATAGGTGTTGGCCCATGGACATCTGTGTTGTTCCATTGGAGCGACATATATTCCCCTGATGCATGTTGCGTGTGCCCAATACTTTGTGAGGTTGAAGTTCAATTTCTGAAGCATGGTTCTAGCTTTGATTGGATGTCTTCTGAACTATTGTACTTTCCCTCGCTTTGCATCAGTGACCCTTGTGCATTCTTCGACCCATAACGCATCTTGTTCGGCCATAATGCATCTTGTTCGACCCATAATGCATCTTGTTCGACCCATAATGCATCTTGTTCGACCCATAATGCATCTTGTTCGACCCATAATGCATCTTTTTTGGCACACATATCAGAAGTACCATACTAGTGGAGTCTGATGTCTTTCATTACTTTATTGATTTTATCCCAGTGCTTCTGACATCTGGCCCATTGTTCTTGGATTTTTTCATGTGGAATTCGAGACATTTTGGCCCATTATTAGGTTGATCGCTTCATGCAATTCATATTACTTTTACTTACTAGCCGAATGTCGTGGTCTTCCTTTTCTTGGCCTTTCTGGACTGCCTCAATAAAATTGAGCCTCTCCACCGCTTGTTGCGCCTTCTCATGCCATCGCTCCATTTCATTACATGTCGCGAGTGCCATGAGAGTGTCTTCTTAGAATTCGGCTATATTCAAGATTAACATGTGTCTTTCCTTCTTCAACTCATCGTAAAATTTACCGAACTCATATTTTAAATACACAACTATCTGTGTAGCACCCTTATAGTAATCGACAAGATTGCGTAAGTGTTAGAGCTCTTTTTGGGCAGCTACAAGTTATTTTTCATCTCTCCTGGCTCTATCCTGGATGGCCTCTCAGAGGGATTTTCCCACACCAATCAGCTCATATGTACGGGCGTCTGCTGTATTGATTAACTTATCCTTAGTGACGACTATGATGGATTGATCTAGGGTGATTCTTCTCTTCTTTGCAGTCCTCTGTACAATATCCTTTCTCTTTTGATAATAAGAGATCGCATAGATGTCTACGACCTCATCTATCGGGTCTGGTATTGTTGATCACCCCATGTGAGATTGTTTCCCAAGCTTCCCGTAGTGTATATTTATTCAAGAGTGGGCTCTTGAACTTCTTCGTTCTTCCTTGTAGATCCAACTTCTATTTGTTTATCACCAAGGATTTGGCTATTGGGCAGGATAAAGGTGTCGGGCATAGACTTGTCACTTACTTTCTCATCGATCATGGAACTGTCGATTTCCTTCTACAGAGGCTCGTCACTCGGGCCTACATCTATTTCTGGTTCATTTGAATTTCCTGTATTGAGATTACCTTCAACTTCAACTTCTTTATGTGGGACTCCCTAGTCCTAAACCCTGGGCCCAACAAAAGAGACCTTTTCAGGACTTGGGTAAGGGGTATTTTCAGGACCTTCTTCTTCTTGGATGTGCACCGAGGTACCACGAGAGAGCTTTGTTCTCTCATCATCGCTGTATATGTGTATAAGCGTGCTCAAGGGGTTGGGTGCTTGTGTTTCTATAAACACTCAACCCGTCTCTGGTTGAGTTGTTCCTTCTCCCAAGGTATCAATTGGAAATATCATAGATTTGGGATTGCCCAACCCATTGGTGCCATCGGTGACTGTGAGACTAGGATCTCTTGGTTCTGTCGGGACGCTTCGAACGGTAGTTGAAATCCCAAGACTTATGGAAATATGCGGGTTATCCCACATCCGTTTCATTAGTAGCTGAGCCTGCTAGTATAAAAGTGCACCACTCTCTTGAGCTGTTTGATCTTCAGGGAAATCTTTGATTTGTACTGGGGATCCCTGATGAGCTTTTGTGATCTCAATGTCTTCTTGGGGATCATTTGTTTCTTCCTCCAATTTATATGATACTTCTGCTTCAAGGCGTCGACCAACTCCTTGAACTGCTTGCTCAAAAAATGTGGCCTGCTCTTCATAGCTCATAGCTCTAAACTTGGTTCCTCTAGGATCAACCTTCTTGGCTACCACCATATCCCAGTCTTGAGCATTCTCGGTGAAAATTTCATCCTCAAATTGATCATGGGCATAAGGCCAACACGATGATACCTATGACACGTGGTGTAGGACCAATCCCTTGGGATTGTGTTTGTGAAATCGACCAGTTTGGAACCAAAATTCTAAACCAAAATTCCAATTGACCTAGACCAAGTTGTTTAGCATGCACGATGTCTTTGACAATGTAGAAGACGATATGAAACCCATACGGTATGAAACCCTGCTTCTTGTCTTTCACTAAATTTGCATTGTATCCTTGTATGATGGTTTGATAGAAGATGTCTCCTAACACTAGCCGGTCAAGAACATAAACGGGCAATAAATGTGGTGCCCCTGTGGCACTGAAAATCTTGATGTAGGTTTCTCGTTCATCCAAATACCAGTGACCAATTTTAACTATGAACTTCTTTGCTTTGCCTGATAATCTAGGGCATTCTTTCTTAAAGAGAAAGAAGTAAATGGGTGCAATAAATTGATCACAATTAACAACATAGAATTTCTTGTACCTGTTTTCCCACAAGATGTTGTAGTATACATGGACTGTGAGCTCCAAAGTGTGCCAATTCAATTTCATCCTGGAAAAAGCATTCCTGGCGCACATGACGTCCAGTAGATACAAATCCATGTAGAAGGCAGGGGTATCTCCTGCCTTTGGCACCTGCGCCAGGTTTATGCAGGTTCTCAATTGTTTAGAGATGATAGCACCCCAATTGAAACCGGTGCCTAAAATGGTGACTGTAAAAGCCAGAGGCATCCAAGCTTCTGAAAACCGGGAGCAGTCTTTCTCCCAATGTAATATGTAGAGAAGGGCCATGAGATAGGCATATGGTTTCCTGAGATTGACTGTCAGGTACTAGCCAAAAGTTAGGTTCATGAATTTCTTGTCTTCCCTCCACCAGGATGCCATGATTTTTCTAGTGTCATGAGAGGCATAGAAAATCAGCATGAAATCAATGCTCAACTTTTCTCTAGACTTATTGAGTTTGTAGTATTTCTGAACTTTTGATGGAATAAAAACCCCGACGCATTCTCCATTGTCATCAATAATCAAACATTTATGTGCATCTATGTGATCAATGAGACACTTTAAGAGCTTGACTCAAGGGGAAACCAAAGACCAGCTTTCCACCATGTGTAGATAATCCCTGTGAATATTTGGAAGGACCTCGTCATCGAGCTTCCTTGTATCAGGATCGTTGTGCAGAGTGTATTCGAGGGGTTCTTCTTTCTTAATATTCTTGATGACTTCTTCCCAGCTAGGAAAAGCTATCTTTTCTCCAATTCTTGCCTCTGTATCCCTGAAAGATGGGGGCTAGGCAAAGGGCTCCTTGGTGATCGCCTTGATGATAAACACCGACTTAGGAGAGAATTCTAATTGTCTTGCAACTACTGGGGAGGAGCCTTCTCCTATTTCCTATTCTTACATCTTTGGTGCCCGTGGTGATTTCCTGGTGGATGGATTGTTTGGAGGCATTGTCCCTGCAATCAAATCGACCCTTAGGAAATGTATATAGAGAAGCATCATGTGATAACATATAAAAATGAAGAGTAAAACCACAAGCGAACTCATACCTATAATTCTTGCTAAGATAACTGTTTAATACTAACTGGACTTCAGATGCTTCCTCTAGACTGGTGTCTTTGTTCTCTTGTTTGTTCTAAATTTCTTGCCGCACAGAGTGGGATCACATAAAATTACTCGAAATAATATAACTAGGGGATACTACCAGCCATATCAGTTAGTTAATACAAGTGATATATCTAGATTTCAAAATAAAACGCTATTGAATTTCTGCCGCTGAAACTTAACTGGTTAACAGTGGAGGAACGGATGGAGAGGCATTATTTCAGTGAGTCTAACGGTTCCCTTTTGATCCACGCACGAGCTAGTAACTAATGTGCGATCTACGAATTAACTAAAGCTTTGAATGTAGATTACTTGACACAACTAGGGGTTAAACGTCATGTCACGTCTTACGTTCATAAAGATCGGGGATCGACTACTATTTAGATGGTTTATCAATACTTCTATCTTCTTGATAAAACTCTCAATACCGGTGACAATTAGATTGGTGATTAAGGGAACATTTCGGGCGTTGGTGGTTGGCGGTGGAACTCCTCTTTTGTTTAGCGCTCATGATTACACTTCTCTGTCGAAGGCGAAAGGATCGGTCTTTGGAGAAATCTTTCAGGAGGTTGTTCGTAAGAAAGAAACACTACTATCATCTGACACTGACGAAGGTCAGTACTTGACTACTCTAACTTCTCAAAATGATTTTCTCCACCTTAAGCTTTGACCGATGCCAAACTTCTCTAGGGAGTCGGGAAAATTCTGGGTCGTTGATTCCTTGAGTAGTCATTGTGCCTCTTAAGATAGTTCGAAACATATAAGATATGTGTATTATCAGTCTTATACCAAGGCGAGAATAATCAAAGGTGAAAAACAAGGTGGTACCCAAAAGGAAATGGTCACAAAACTTTTAGGGTGTGTTGAGCACTCAACAAATGGCGATTCACTAGATGAACCAAGAATCTTTGTTCCATGCAACAAATATCTCCAATGCTCCTTTTAACCATATTAACCTGAAGTTATACATATATATACATACATACACACACACACACAAACACACACACACACACACACACACACACACACACACATATATATATATATATATATATATATATTATTATTGGAAGTATTGTTTTAGGGCTTGGTCGTTTACTGGGAGAGTATTGGGTTCCCCCCTCAGATTTTTCAACCGGTAAGTTCCTACCCCAATCTTCTCAACCACCTGGAAAGGTCCAAGACATAGGTTTTGAAACTTGGAATGTTTCCCTTTGGGTTCATTTTCCCTGTCCCACTTCAAGACTAAATATCCTACTTCAAAGTTCTTTTCCTTAGTTTTGTGCTTATCGAACCATCTTTTCACTATTTGTTGATGAGCCAAAATTTTTGACTTATCCCTTTCTCTCTCTTCTTCCAGCATAAGTGGGGTGATGATTCTTTGTTGCATGACGGAGGATGGTTCTTCATTAGAATATTGGGCCAATTGGAGAGATGGCAAAGAAAGCCCGTTTGGGAGGATGGCTTCTTGCTTGTAGAGAATAAAGTATGGGAAATTCCCTATAGCTTCTTTGGGTGTGACCCTATCAGCCGATAGGTCATTATGGAGTTGGTTATGCCAATTTCTATGGTTATACACAACCGTCTTCTTTAGTATCCTTACCAGATTCTTATTGCTTGATTCTGCCACACTGTTTCCCTGCGGGTAATAATTTGCAGAGTACTTGATTATGATTCCTTTGTCCAGAGCGAACTCTTCCAATAGGGTAGAGGAGAATTAGGCTTCATTATCAAATACCAGAATAGAAGGAATGCCAAACCTTGTAATTAGTTGTTGTTCTATAAATTGTATGACTATTTTCTCATTTACATGGGTCAGAGGAATGGCTTTTGCCCACTTTGTGAAATAGTCGGTGGCAGAAAGAACATACTTGTGCAATTTCAAAGAGTTGGGTGTAATTTCTCCTATGATATCCAACCCCCACTGTTCAAAAGGTCTAGAAATGGTTATAGGCTGAAGTGGGATTGCTTCCCTTCTCTCCTTGCTAGCACTTATTTGACAAGTCTTACAATTCCTAGCGTAAGCATGAGCATCTTTGAACAAAGTGAGCCAATAATAGCCGGATCTCAGAACCTTATGAGCGGTGGTGTTTCCTGAAAAATGTCCCCCAATGGGGCCATCATGGAGTTCTTTCAACACTTTATCGGCATCTTTGCATTCGAGACACCTCAGTAATACCCCATCATAGTTGATCCAGAAGAGTACCAAATTTATGAGGTGATATTGTGCAGATTTTAATCGGAGGGATGTCCTTTCTTTGGGGTTGAGGATTTCAGGAGAAGTCCCGTTATGTAATAGATGAGCCAAATCCTTGTACCAAGAGTCCAGTCTCAGGGAGATGTATGCTGCTTCACCACACCATAGTGTTATTTCATTATCCCACCCTGGATCTTGGTTTGCTTGGTCTTGAGCTTCGACTGCGATCTTGCACAAACCTTGTAATTTTACTAACTTGGAGGGTTTTATATATAGATCAAATTCCTGGACTACTTCCATCCAGTTCCCTGTACCTTCTCCCACTTCTTGTTGGGTAAACAAGGTTCGGACTGCGGGGTGTGGCACAATCACCTTGGTGTGATTCTTGAGGATGTACAGCCTAAAATGTTTTACTTCTTTATAGACCGCGTAGGCTTTCTTGTCTATGGCAGGGTAATTGAGCTCATCTCCTTGAAGGTTGGTGCTCATAAATGACACTGGGGATTCGTTGTTGTTGTTATCCTTCTGATTCAAAACCACAGCTAGCGATTAGTCAGAGGCGAAAGTATAAAGGTTAAAGTCTCTGGTGAAATCGGGACTTCGCAATACCGGGGCCCGGGATATGGCAGCTTTGATATTGTTGAAATAATATTTCCGTTCATCATCCCACTTAAACTCGAAATATTTGCGAATCAATTTTTTGTAAGGGTTTGATGATTTCGACAAAGTCAGGGGTGAATTTCCTTATGAAATTAATTTTCCCGAAAAAAGACTACATAGCTTTCTTGTTATGGGGTAGCGGGAGTTGAGCTATGGCTTTAATCCTTTTAGGGTCTATGAGAATTCCCGCTTGAGATATAATATGACCTAACAACTTACCTTCTTCAACACCGAAGATAGTTTTCTTAGGATTGATTTATATACCGCATTTTCGGCATCTTTCAAAAATCTGAGTTAAGTGTTGGATGTGTTCTTCTCTATTCTTTGAGTACACCATTACGTCATCTAAATATATTACCACACACTTATAATTTCCTGAAATGCCATGTCCATTACCCTTTGAAAGGTCTCTCCTTTGTTAATCAAGCTGAAAGGCATGCATTTATAAGTGAAGGTTCCCCATTTGGTCCGGAAGGTAGTTTTTAATCGGTCTTCCTCTGAAACCAACACTTGGTTGTATCTTGAGAAACCGTCTAGAAGGGAGAAAATTTCCAGGCCCGACACAGTCTGTAGGAGTTGCTCCATCGGTGGGACGGGATAATTTTCCTTTTCTGAAGCTCTATTGAGATTCTGAAAGTCTACGCATAATCGGATTTCTCCTGACTTTTTCCTTACTGGAACAAGGTTCGCTACCTAGGCAGAATGTATAACTTGGAAACTTATCTTCGTATCTAAAATATTCCTTAACTCTTGATACATGAGGGGTTCGAAGGATGGGATGTACTTTCAGAGATTTTGTTGAAAAGGTTTGTTTCGGGTTTCAACGTGATGGTGTGTTGAATGATGCGGGTATCATATGTTTTGAAATCTTTATAGGACCAAGCGAGCACATCTTGGTATTGTCTAAATAATTTGAGGTAGGCTTTCGTCTCCTCTTTAGATATCGTTTTACCAAGATTTACATGCTTTGGGTTATCTGGGGGTTCCAAGATTTACAGTTTCGTGGAGGGGATAGGAGCTACCAGTCTTTGCATTTTTAGGTCCTTTGAATCCTTCCTTTAGATCAAACAAATTCTCTAGATTTGCTATCCCTTTTGGAATTGTGTGAGCCTTTGGTTTATCCGTGTGTTGACCCTCCCGAGGACTGGTTTTTGTTAGTTGTTCTTGGAACTATTCATCGTCTATAGAGAGGTCTCTGAAGTTGTTTTGATTAGTCAAGAAGCTTATGATATGTTCATCCCCCTCAAATACTTTACAATTAGAAATATTATTAGGTACCGATGGCTTGTAAAGAAGTTCTACAGTGAATCGGGAGGCTTTGTAATCTTCTAAAGGTGAGAGTCTTGAAGTAGTGGTGGCTAAGGAGTCAGCAAGGATATTCTTCACTCTAGGGACTGTGGTGATATTGAAAGCTTCAAAGCATTCTATCAGCCTCTGCACCTCCTACTAGTAGTTCTTAAGATGAGGGGATTTTTAGTGTATAGTGTTCCTCACTTGTCTAATGATGATTTCTGAGTATCTGAACACCTTTAATTCCTTGAAATTAAGATCTATGGCTTTCTTTAACCCATGTACCAGGGCTTCATACTTGACAGTGTTGTTGGTGCACTCGAGTTCTAGTCTGCAAGACAAGAAATGACATTTACCCTTTTGATCGATGAGGATGCACCCTTCTCCCAAACCCTCTTGTGATTTGGATCCATCAAAATAAAGGGTCCAAATTCACGAGTGATGATTTCTATCCCAACCAGTGTTCCTCTCTTCGATCTTTTCTTCCGGAAGACCTAACACTAGGTTTTAAAAAAAGAGAGAATATTCCATTGGCATCGGGAATTCTTCTTGAAAAGGTATTTCAGAGTTTTGAGTAAGCGAAACATCGGACAGGAGAGGAGAAAAATTGCCAAAGTGAGAATCACAAGAATAGTTCCCTAGTATGGGAAAATTGGTAGAGGTGGGTTCGTTCGGGGTTTCTAGGTTAGTGACCGTATGTTTCAAGTATCTTTCCCTATCGATTTTGATCATGTTCTTGTATCCCTTCAATGGTAGCCAAAGGTGTGCCCAGTCTGTGCTAAAGTATCCGTTTAGTTTTTCGGATCAATATCGGCTCAATAATAGCCCATATGCCTCAAGGATATCCACCACACTGATGTCAATCACTTGCATCAAATTAGGATGAGTGGCTATCTTGATCATAACATATTTGAGTTCCCCCATGACCTTGACCTGGGTCCTGTCTAGTTGTATGACATGCTTATCACTTTTTAGAGGGACAACACCTATTTTTTTACAAACGGCCAAGGGAAAGACATTAGAAGATGCCCTGGAGTCTACCAGACAATTGTTGAGATTCTTGTTGAAGACTTTGAATGTTAAAAGGAAAGGTGGTACAAAAGGCCTCTCCTTCCTACCTTATGAGTAGGTGTTTATTGTTGGTTTTCTTGCTAAATATGTAGGGGGAATATTCTTCTCCTGACCATCATCAGTGGTCGGGTTCTTTACCGAACTTAGAGCTTGCAACAAAAGGTCTTTCTACCGAGGGATTCTACATATGTCCATAACCGATACATTAACTTTCGTCTTCTTCAAATATTCTACTACATTGTAATCTAATTTAGGAGAATCATGAGTATGGATACTTATAACTTTGTAACCAGGAGTGAAAGGTATTCTTGGGCGATCGGGATTTAATTTACTTTTTGAGGCATGAGTGGAATCAATATCCTTTGGGTCGGGTTGACCCTTACTATGTGTCTGTATCTCCGATATCTTTGCGGGTGGTCTCTGAAATTTAAACACATCATCCGAAGACACGATCATGTCGGGATCCCATATCAACATGGTTGTGTCTTGTGGTGGGTCATCCCCTTCCTGATCGAAAATATTAAAGGCCGAACTGTTGGATGGTTCGGTCAGAGAGACTTAGTCTAGAAAACAGTTGGCCATTAAATTCATTGTGTGGACCCACTGAGGGCATTCCCTTTCCAAGTGGTTCTCTTGGTGGTAAGTACAAAAAGAGTCAGATGCGACATTCCCTAGATCAATGTTTAGGTTGGAGAGGGAAGTTTCAATTGCTTTGAAATGATGGTTTCTTTTAAATAAAGGCTTATACAGACTTTGGCTTTGGTTTCCCTCACATGCATTTCTTTTCATATCTATAATCTCATTTGATAGTTTCTTTACCATGCGTTGCAAGTCTTCTATATCCCCATTACCTTTATTAGGAGTTGGTTTAGCCGGCTTCCTTGATGGTCTAGTCAAGAGGAGTCCTCTCCTAGCAGGGGGTTGGATTTCTTTTCTCTCTAGAGAGGCCTAGCCTTATTTACATCCTTTCATCTGGAACTCTATCATCTTGGCCTCTTCAAAATTCTCCGCGATTGTTTTTTTAGCGTCTCTTGTAACGAACATTGAAATAGAGGCTGGAAGCGTGTTGGCATAGACCTCGATTTGCAACTTTTGAGTAGGTTTCACCACAGGCTAAAATTTGTTTAGGATAGTTGTGAATATTTGATTGAAATATTTGACCCTTTCTTTCGAGGTCATGGTGGTTGCGAATAATTCAGCCATAAGGGCTCTTGTGGTAGTTTTTTTGGTGAATTTGTCTAGGAAATCCTTTTGGAACTTATTCTAGTTGGTTATGGATCCTACTGTCAAATTAAAATACCATGTGGAAGCCGAGTTCTCAAACGTGTAGGGGAAATCTCTGCATACTACATCTTCATGTTGAAGGTTCATAAGCTTGATCACAAGTATGAATTTCTTGATATGATCTTTGGGAAATCCTAAAGTTTTAGGATCATACTTGGGGAGAAACTTTTTCGGGTGCCGAGGTAGATTGTGTACTCGTCCCAGGACAGCCACGATGTCCTCGGTCAACCAAGGTTGGTTTTATTGAAGTGGAACTTCTCTCTCCTCCTCGAGAGCGTTGTCCCCTTCCATATATTCGGAGTTGGATTTGGGCTCTTCCTCTTCCGAAAGGTCATTAGGTTCAGATATTTCATCAACTGGCATCTCGGGTATGAGGTCAAGAGGTTATTGGATTTTGGTGATCGCGAAATTTACTAAGTCTTTGATAGAATGTACAAAAACTTCATCGGGAGTGCTGACTACTAGTCTGCTTTGTTGTTTTCTTCAAGTGAGGATGGGGGTGAAGGGAAACATGCCGATTTTCTAGGAGTAGGCTCTAGTAATCCTTCTAAAATGATTCACTTCCTCGTGAGGGAGGGTGTAAGGTATTTCAGGGTGAAGATATGCTTCCTCGGAGTGGGGTGAGTTATCAGCTTCGGGAGTACTGGGTAAAGGTGGGATGTCTGTTGGATGACTAGCCATGCATCTAGGTCGTTACGAATATATAGGTTGTTCGAAATGTCATGAAACTTGCATATCCATCCATTCATTCTCAGGCCCTCCTTCTAGCACCAATTATGTTGATGGGGCCTAAATCCCCTGACTCAACAGTAGGAACCAAACCCGTCATCGAGGCCCAATTAGACTCTGTAGCATTTGGAGTGGAATGGTTCTCCAGATCTTATGATCTAGCCAAATTATCAATGAGCTTTTGCATTTTTGGGTGAAGGCTCTTCCTTCACTTAAGATAGTTCTTCTATATATTCTCTCTTAGATGGGGCTGGTACGAGATATGCAAGCCAGTATAAACCAACTTGACAAAGATAGGACAAAAGTTTTTTTTAATTATTGGAAAGGGGTCGAGCTTGGGATAATTCGCTACTCGAGCATGTAGACAACGATCTTATGCCAGAGGGCCTAGTACTAATGCTCTAAGCGAACGAGCATCCAACTATTTTCTGAGAAAACTACTTAACAGAAAGAAAACTTATATGTAATCAAGATCATGGCAAGCAAAATAATTCATCTACCAAGAAATTCATCACATAGCTAAGGTAAACTACTTAGCATAAAGAAAAAGAAACACATATGTAATCAATATCACAGTAAGAAAAATAATTCATCTACGAGGACATTCATCAAATAGAAGCATAATGATATACTTTCATCATTTAAAGCAAAGAACATGAAAACATTGCACCAGATAACTTGGCAATAGAATTAATTGCTCTTACTCATTTACTGAAACATTCATGGAACAGGAAAGGAAGTAATTCTTCTCCAACTCCAATCAGATACATCTAATGAAAAGTAGCTCATATTTGGTCTAGAAGGGCTTCTTAATTCATAGCAGTCTCAAAATAATTATCAACAACCAAAAGAAAAAGCGTTCTTACAACAACCATTGACCCTTTGACCATCGATCGATGTCCCTATTTATAATATAAATTCTTAACAGTAATTAACGGTAAAATATAATTTAAGCTAATAAACAATCGCCACGTGGCGTTATCATCTAACCCTCTTTCAACAGTCCACCCGAGTTGTTTCTTGAAAAGGGTGGGCTCTTTCATAATCATACCATCTGATAAATATTTTTTCACAGGTGTTGGCCGATGGAAATCTATGATGTTACATTGGAGAAGAATATATTCACCTGATGTCTACTGCATGTACCTGATACTTTGCGAGGCTGAAGTTCAATTTTTGAAGCATGGTTCTGGCTTTGATTGGATGTCCTGCAAACTATTGTACTTTCCCTAGCTTTGCATCAGTGACCCTTGCACATTCTTCGACCCATAATGCATCTTGTTTGGCGCACAACTTGATTATTTCATTTAGGTTGATAAACATATCGGGGGTACCATACTCAGGGAGTTTGATGTCTTTCATTATTTTATTGATTTTATCCCAGTGATTCTGACATCTAGCCCATTGTTCTTGGATTTCTTCGTGTGGAATTCGATACATTTTGGCCCAATATTCGACTGATCGCTTCATCCGATTGAGACTAATTTTACTTACTAGCCGAATGTCGTGGTCTTCCTTTTCTCGGCCTTTCTGGACTGCCTCAATAAACTCGAGCCTCTCCACCACATGTTGTGCCTTCTCATAGCATCACTCCATTTCCTTACATGTTTACATGTCGCGAGTGCCATGAGAGTGTCATCCTAGAATTGGGATATATTCGAGATTACCAAGTGTCTTTCCTTCTTGAACTCATCGTAAACTTTACCGAACTCATCTTTTAAATACACAAATATATGTGTAGCACCCTTATAGTAATCAATGATATTGCGTAAGTGTTCGAGCTCCTTTAGGGCATCGACAAGTTCTTTTTCATATCTCCTGGCTCTGTCCTGGGTGACTTCTTAGAGGGCTTTTCCCACACCAATCAACTCATATGTACGGGCGTATGCTGTATCGATTAACTTCTCCTCAGTGATGACTATGATGGACTGATCCAGGGTGATTCTTCTCTTCTTTGTAGTCCTCTGTACGATAGCCTTTCTCTTTTGATCATAGGAGATCAGATAGATGTATGTGACCTCATCTACCAGGTCTGGTATCTGCTGATCACCCCATGTGAGATTGTTTCCCAAGCTTCCCGCAGTGTATATTTGTTTGAGAGTGGGTTCTCAAACTTCTTCATTCTGCCTTGTATATCCAAATTCTACTTGTTGCTCACCGGGGATCTGGGTATTGGGTAGGATAGAGGTGTCAGGCATAGACTTCTCACTTACTTTCTCATCGATCACGGAACTGTCGATTTCCTTCTACTGAGTCTCATCACTCGGGCCTACATCTATTTTTGGTTCATTGGAATTTCCTGTATTGAGATTACCTTCAGCTTCATCTTCTTTATGTGGGACTCCCTGGTCTTGAACCCTAGGCCTAGTAGAAGAGACCTTTTTGGGACTTGGGGAAGGGGTATTTTCGAGACCTTCTTCTTATTGGATGTGCATCGGGGTACAAAACGAGTGATTTGTGCTCTCATCATCGCTATATATGAGTATAAGAGTGCTCAAGGGGTTGGGATCTTGTGTTTCTATCGACACCCAACCTGTCTCTGGTTGAGTTGTTCCTTATCCCAAGGGATCAATTGGCGATATCATAGATTTGGGATTGCCCGACCCATTGGTGCCATCGACGACTATGAGACCAGGATCGCTTGGTTCTGTCGGGACACTTCAGACAATAGTTGAAATCTTGGGACTTATGGTAATATGCGAGTTATCCTACAACCATTTGATTAGTATTTGAGCTTGCCAGTATAAAAGTGCGCCACTCTCTTGAGCCATCTGATCTTCAGGGAAATCTCTGATTTGTACCGGGGATCCCTGATGAGCTTCTGCGATCTCAATGTCTTCTTGGGGATCATTTGTTTCTTCCTCCAATTCATATGCTACTGCTGCTTCAGGGTGTCATCCAACTCCTTGAACTTCTTTCTCCAAAAACGTCGCCTGCTCTTCATAGCTCATAGCTCTAAACTTGGTTCCTCTAGGATCCACCTTCCTAGCTGCCACCATATCCTAGTCTTGAGTGTTCTCAGTGAAAATTTCATCTTCAAATCAATCGTGGGAACAAGGCCAATAGGATGATACCTGTGACGCGTGTTGTAGTACGAATCCCTTGGGATCATGTTTGCAAAATCAACCATTTTGGAACCAAAATTCCAATTGACCTAGCCCAAGTTATTTAGCATGCATGGTGTCTTTGACCATGTAGAAGCCGATATGAAACCCATACAATATGGAAGCCTGCTTCTTTTCTTTTACTAAAGTTGCATTGTATCCTTGTATGATGGTTTGATAATAGATTTCTCCTAACACTAGTTGGTCGGGAACATAAATGGGCAATAAATATGGTGCTCCTATGGTTCCAAAAATCCTAATGTAGGTTTCTCATTCATCCAAATACCAGTGACCAATTTTAACTATGACCTTCTTTTCTTCACCTAATAATCTAGGGCATTCTTTCTTAAAGAGAAAGAAGTAAGTGGGCGCAATAAACTGATCACAGATAACAACATAGAATTTATTGTACCTTTTTTCCCAAAAGTTTGTGTAGTATACATGGAATGCGAGCTTCGGAGGGTGCCAATTCAAGTTCATCCCAACAAAAGTGTTCCTCGTGCAGACGATGTCCAGTAGATATGAAGCCATGTAGAAGGCGGGGGTATCTCCCTCCTTTGGCACTTGGGCCTTTTTTATCCAGGTGCTCAAAGGTTTAGAGATGATAGCACCCCAATTGAAACTGGTGCCTGAAATGGTGACTGTAAAAGCCATAGGCATCTAATCTTCCAAAAACCGGGAGTAGTCTTTATCCCGATGTAATCTGTAGAGAAGGGCCATTAGATAGGCATATGGTTCCCTGAGATTGACCATCGTGTACCAACCAGAAGTTAGGTTCATGAATTTCTTGTCTTCCCTCCACCAGGATGCCATGATTTTTCTAGTGTTGTGAGAGGCATAGAAACTCAACACGAAATTAGTGCTCAACTTTTCTCTAGAATCATTGATTTTGTAGTATTTTTGAACTTCTGATGGCAGGAAAACCCTGACACATTTGTCATTGTCATCAATAATAAAAAAATTATGTGCATCGGTGTGATCAATGAGCCACTTTAAGAGATCGACACAAGGGATAACTAGAGACCGAATTGCCACCATGTGCATATAATCCCTGTGAATGTTTGGGAGGACCTCGTCATCGAGCTTCCTTGTATTAGGGTCGCTATGCAGAGTGTATTCGAGGGGTTCTTCTTTCTTAATCTTCTTGAAGACTTCTTCCTAGTGAGGAAAAGTTGTCTTTGCTCCAATGCTTGCCTCTGTATCCACGAAATATGGGGGCTGAACAAAGGGATCCTTGGTGATCGCCTTGATGATGGACACCGGCTTAGGAGTGAATTCTAATTGTCTTGCAACTAATGGGGAGGAGTCTTCTCCTATTTTTTATTCTTGCAGCTTTGGTGCCCATGGTGATTTCTTGGTGGATGGATTCTTTGGAGGCATTGCCCCTACAATCAAATCCACCCTTAGGACATGTATACAGAGAAACATCAGGTTAGAACATATACAAATGAAGCATAAAACCACAAGTGAAATCATACCTGTAATGCTTGCTAATATAACTGTTTAATACTCATTGGACTTTAGATGCTTCCTTTGGACTGGTGGTTTCATTCTCTTGTTTTTTATGAATTCCTTGTCGTGCAGAGTGGGATCACATAAAATGAATCTAAAGAATATAACTAGGATATACTACCAGTCATATCAATTAGTTAATACAGGTGATAAATGCAAATTTAAAAATAAACTACTATCAGATTTCTGCCACTGAAACTTAACTAGTTGATGACGGAGGCATGGATGGAGATGCATTGTATCAGTGAGTTTAATAGTTTCCTTTTGATTCACGCACAAGCTATTAACTAATGTGCGATCTATGAATTAATTAAATATTTGGATGCAAAGTACTTGACACAGCTGGGGGTTAAACATCACATCACATCTTACCTTCATAATGATCGGGGATCATCTACTATTTAGATGGTTTATCAATACTACTATCTTCTTGATAAAAATCCCAATACCAATGACAATTGGATTGGTGATTAAGGGAATGTTTCAGTCATCGGCGGTCGGTGGTGGAACTCCTCTTTTGTGTGGTGCTCATGATTACACTTCTCTATCGAAGCTAAAAGGATCGGCCTTCGGTGAAATCTTTCTGGAGGCTATTCATAAGAAAGAAACACTACTATCGTCTGACGCCAAAGAAGGTTGGTACTCAGATACTTTGACTTCTCAAAATAATTTTCGCCACATTAAGCTTTCACCAATGTCGAACTTCTCTAGGGAGTCAGGAAAATTCTGGGTTGTTGATTCCTTAAGTAGTCGTTGTGCCTCTTAAGATGGTTTGAAACATATAAGATAAGTGGATTATCAGTATTAGACCAAGGTGAGAACAATAAAAGGTGGAAAACAAGGTAATACCCAAAAGGAAATGTTCATAGAACTTTTAGGGTGTGTTGATCACTCAACAGGTGACTCATCCCCTCTCAAACTTGTAAAAACAAAACTTGATTGTCAACTTCACCACAACGAACTCTCCAATGTGCCTCATCAAAGAGTTAGAAATATTCCTCAAGACACCTCCATGGTTGCATCCAAATCTACCTCAATCCACTACAAGATTAGTCCAAGTAGGTTGCCCCAAGATCTCTACACATTCACCTAACCAAGGTGTCCCAAAATTCTACAAGACTTCTTTGAATCTGCGTCACTTGAGTCACCCTCAAGTATTCTGATTTTCACCTTGGAAATGGATTACACTTGAACCACCAAGTCATTCAAATTCCCTTGAAAGAACTTACTACAACAATTAGGAAATGCAAGAAATTGAAATCAACCATACCTTTCCAATGACATCCTTGGTTGCACCCGTGGTTTAAGTTTGTTGTCTTGAACCTTCAGTTTCCCAAGAAACTAACTCTTTGTATGAACTCTCCTAAGTCATCATGTGCACCTCCATAATACCTACAAGACCTTCACTGTGATACAAGGCTGATTCCATCCATCCACTTTAGAAATCCATCTAAGTCCGAAACGTTTCATGCAACCAACTGAACTCATCTGCAATGTATTTACATCTCCCCATCTTAACTACTTCCGCTTGAAAGAAATATGCATCCACTACCCGACTATCAATTCGTACTACTGCTAACTGATTATTGTAACTTTGGGAAGAAATACCTCATCTAAAGGATGTGATCAACGCACTTGTCCAACAACACAACTCAACTTGACTATTATTCTTGACGATGAAAAACACAAAGATATCATGATGGAAACATGCGCAACTAACTGCCTAATGTGAAGCTACTCTAGGTCACCTAAGGTCGTCCAACACAACTGAGTGCTTCACCTTGATGCAACCCAAAAATTCTCCTCTCTATGATCACTTCTACAGTTATATCTGTGACAAGTCATGAAACAATTCCTATGTTCATCTTCCTTTCCCAATTTCTCAGTTCACCCAATGAACTTCCTGCCTGGTCTCTCTAAGGTGTTCACAACAGATCTAGCATTTATTTCCATCCCACATCAAACCAATTAATTATGTATGCAATTGTCTCTATGATCAAGTCTATGACAATTTCTAAAATGAACTCTATGATGAGTTTTTCAATCACCGACCCTATCCAAGTTCTTCATCTGACCACAAAATCTACTCTTGTCCTACAAAAGGTGTGCAACCAAAATAACCTTTCCACCGCACTACAAACAAAACCTTTGTCGTAATTTTGATTCAAAGTGTGTGATGAACTAGTTCACTCCACCGAACAATTCACCAAGTTTACAAATGTTTCCATCGAACTTCCTTCACAATACACTGCCTATTAAAAAAACAGTATCGCAGAGCAATAAAATAAAATAAATGTGGAAATAAAACACAAAAGATACACAATACAATAGAGACACAGATATATGTGGTTCACCCAGTGTGGACTACATCCACTAGATAAATTTCCATGTCCTTCCTTTATTATTATCGAACAAATGAAGGGATACAACCTACAATAAACCAATTGTAACTTCCTCTTCATTCTCTCACAGTCTCCTATCTCATAATACAATATTCATAATGATACATAGTCACAATAAATTTCCCTCATAAAAGAGGGTTTCCTTCAATGACAAAAAACCCTAAAATAACTTCTACCATCAGACCTACAACCTTATGACAAATGATCCATATTTACAATGAAATTACAATATACATTTATAATGCAATTTTTCCTTTGAGGGCATCGCACCCGAACCCCCATCAGGGGCCCTCTTTCGCCCAGACCCCATAGAGGGGGTAACCCCCTCTCTGCACTACCCCACCTAGAGGAGTGTACATTCTTCTGGGGTGTAAAGTATTCATGGGGTACAAACATGGCTGAAAATAGAGACCATTAAATCCATAAGATAATTAGGCTCCACAACCAACAATCTCCCACTTCGAGACTAATCTCAACAAATCCACTGTCGTTGAATATGCTAGACTATGATCCTTCTTGGAACTAGAAAATGTATCATCTTCATATTCATTCTTGAAGACTAACTAAAACTGAGTAGGAACTCATTTTCTCCCTCGTTACTCCCTTTGTTAACATGTCCGTAGGATTCTGGCTAGTGTGTATCTTTTTCAACTTCAATTGTCCATCTTCCAAGATGGATCGTATGAAATGGTATCTGAGTTGTATATTCTTAGTCTTCGATTGGAAGGTTGAGTTATTTGCAAGATGAATGCCACTCTCATTGTCATAGTACAACCTGCTATTCTTCTGATTCTTTCCCAATTCCTCCATAAACCTCTGTAACCAAATCATTTCTTTACTAGCCTCTGTAGCAACAACATACTCTTCCTTTATTGTTGAAAGTGCAACAACCTTTTGCAGTTTCTAAATCCAACTTACTATTGTTCCACCTATTGATCTAGATTTAGGAGCAGAATGAACTGATTATAGATTGATTACCATAAACACTAATATATGAAGAATAACACAAATATTCAGTGAACAATATCTTCTATTAAATAATGAAATAGGTTGAAACTGTAAAACTATAGAATTGAAACTTGCTCGAATGGTGGTGGCTATCGCTGAGAATATGTGTGGATTCTATGTGCATCCATCTGAGAAGAATGGATTAAAATGAGGCTCCATAGGCCCTTTTCATATTACTCATGAATGCCAAAACCCTAGACATCCAAAAATCTAACCCTAGAAGGTGAAACGCCAAAAGTCATGTTGGCCCTATGGGTAAGTTGGTGTAATTTTCTACCTCAACTTCCTAGTGTCATAAATTTTTCATACAACCTCCATTTTAGGTGCGTGATAGCTCATTGGAAAGGTATTTCGTAGACATACACATTTCTCGATCAGACTCTGACTTTGTCTACAATCTGACTATGTTGAGTCAAAAAAACAATGTTTGGGGACTCAAAATATCCCTGAAAATACAACAAGATGTGTTGATATGAAAACATACAAAATAGGTCAGTTGGAATAGGCAAGAGGCCACCCATATCCACCTGGAGAATGTGTGAGGCTTCAGATATCCCCAAAAGTGTAGAAATCATAATTATAAAGTAGTACAGAAAGACACGTTGAACAAAAAATGGACACGAGGATCCAAATGGAATAGGTGGGTGACCACCAATATCTATCTGGATCACCTATAGTAAAAACATACCCCATGGTGCTCCTCCTTCTATATTTATCACCTGGCATATCTTAATCAACATTTCCCTATAGAACAAGGTCTGAACCTTTAAAACATAATGCATGAGTTGCAGTACCTCTCGAGTACATGAGAATCCACTTTATTGCCTCCCAATGTTCTTTACCTGGATTGTTCATATACCTGCTCAAAAATCCCATTTCATGTGCAATATATGGTCTTTTGCAAACCATCGCATACATCAAGCTACCAACTGTTGATGAATAAGGGACCCTGTACATGTATTCTATCTCCTCCTCTGTCTTGGGGCACATTTCCTTAGTTAATTTGAAATCGTTGGCCAAAGGTGTACTAATTGGTTTTTCATTCTGCATTCTAAACCTCTCCAACACCTTCTCTATGTACTCACCTTAAGACAATGTGAATTCATGATTTTTCTTATCTATTGTTATCCTCATACAAATGATTTTATTTGCAGCACCCAAATCCTTCTTCACAAATGAATTAGCTAATTTCTTGTTTAGCACATTTATATCCTTCATATTAGACCCTGCAACAATCATGTCATATACATACAATAGCAAGATAATATAGCTTCCATTTTATATCCTTTTAAAATAAACATAGTGATCAGAATGACATCTACTATAAGCTTGTTCTATCACAAACCTGTCAAACTTAAAATCTGATTGCCTTGGAGCTTTATTTAGGCCATACAATCTCTTCTTCAATCTGCATACCAAATTCTCCTACCCTTTGACCTCATACTCTGTTAAGAACCAAACATCAATATAGCATGGAAAAACCTCAGGAAAAGTACTCAACGCCTTGAAACAAAGATAATTTCAGTTAATAAGCCTCTTTGAGGGGGCAACCTCCTTTTACCCCACTTAAATGTTCAAGTACAAGATGATTCAAAATGAAAATGTCTCATTGGTATATATAGGAGACTAGGAGGTATAATTACAACTAATGGCCTAAAGCCGACATAAATAAAATAACATTGCTAATATAATATGCCCCAATTAAGGGGTAATGAGCCAACATTAGGGCTTAACATGCCCCTCCCCTTGAGACAACTATTGTCCACAATGCTTGAGTAACTCTGGATGCTTCTGTATAAAAGACCCATCTTCCCAAGTGGAATCTTCAGCCGATAGTTTCCTCCATTTAATGAGATACTCTGAAATGGATCTATTCCTTAGCTGTTGAATTATTGTGTCAGTGATGGCTTCAAGCTCCAATATGATTTTTCCTTCCTCATCAAGTTCTGGAAATATAGTTTGAACTGGGATCTTGTCACCTATAACCTTCTTTAAGCATGAAACATGGAAAACTGAGTGTACTCGTGAAGATGCAAGCAGCTCCAATTTGTATGCCATAGTGCCAATCTTTTGCAACACCTTATAAGGTCCATAGTACTTTGGTGATAGTTTATTATCCTTCTTGGCTTACTTGAGGGACATCTGTTTGTATGGTTGTAGTCTTAAAAACACCCAATCCCCTACTTCAAAACTTCTTTCACTACGATGTTGATCTGCTTGTTGTGTCATGCGATTTTGTGCCATGGTCAGGTTGTCCTTTAAGATTTGGAGAATTTGTTGTTTATTCTCGATGTGATCTTCCACTGCTTGAACCTTATATTTTTCTTTTAGAGAATAAGTGATGGAAGGAAGGTGGTATCCATAAAGTTCCATTAATGGTGTCAATTTTGTTGCAGTGTGAAAGGAAGTGTTATACCACCATTCTGCCAAGGGTAACCATTTGAACCATTATGTTTGTTTATCAGAGACAAAGCAACGAAGGTAGCCTTCCAGACATTTGTTCACTATCTCGGTTGTCCATCAGATTGAGGATGATAGGATGAGCTATGAGCCAATTGAGTACCCAAACAAGAAAATAATTCTGTCCAAAAATGTCCAGTGAATATGGGATCTTTGTCACTTACACTAATCTTTAGGTTGCCATGTAGCTTTTGAACTGTCTCCATGAATGCGGTGGAAACTGTACTAGCTTTGAAGGGATGAGAGAGTGCACAAAAGTGTGCATACTTGGTTAGTCTATCAACAATCACCATGATGACACTCTTTCCTTCAGACTTTGGTAACCCTCTGATGAAATCCATGGAAACCTCCTATCAGCGCTAACTTGGGATGGACAATGGTTGTAAAAGACCTGGGGTATTAATTTTTTCCACCTTTTTTTGTTGGAAAACCACACATTCTGCCAAAAACCTTTGAACATTAGTTTTAAGGCCATCCCAAAAAAAATCCTTCTTGACTCTATGGTAGGTTTTAAAAAATCCCGAGTGCCCTCCTACTGGAGAGGTGTGCAATTCCAATAGTACCTTTTGTTTGAGTTGGGAGTCCTTAC